>VOQK01020085.1:21257-37940 GCA_015052645.1 Benitochromis conjunctus
GACCTTCTGTGATTTGCTGTTGGCTGCCAAGCGCTGGAGTGATTCAACACCAGGCGGCAGTTAGCAAGCTAATAATAACACATTCAGCTTAAAACCATTTAGCACAGAGGTGTCCTGCATTCACTTGCATCCAAGCATTATGCAGTTAGATGTGTCAGTAGTGGTTACACCAGGATATCACTGGCATACATGCAGTAAATAAACAAGCAGAAGCGCACTCTGGAAACACAGTGAGCACAAATAAAGCACGCTCAGGTAGGAATTCACTGTGTCTTATAAGAGGCAATAAAAACAGACACCAACAATTAGCAAAGTGTGATGGAGTTCAGCAAAGTCAGGGAGCAGCGGTCAGCTGACCGCCAGCATGTGCAGCTCGACTATCATATTAGTGCAGAGCCAGGATCGGCTTGATTTGTTTGTGCAGTACGTGTGAATGACGAATCAGTCAAGCGTAACAGAGATACGGAGATGGGAAATGCAAGGAGCATCAGACTGGCGGTGACAGAAACGCATTTCTGGGATGTCGCTTTAGCCGCAGCGAAGGACCTTGAACTTGAACTTTCACGGTATCAAGCTACCTCATCTGCATAAGTAATTCAAGTTGTCGCCTCGCATGCGCCTCACGGATCGTAACACAATCGGACGGATCAGGCAGTGTGGGCTGAGACGGTGCTAAGTTTAAAACCTGCTAAGTCATCCTTTTTACCGTCTCTATCAGACACAAAACCTTTAAGAGAGGAAATATCAACTCATTTTAATGTGGCTGACTTCATGTAGTCATTCCTTCTGTTCATACTAAGCACTAAAAGGCCCACTGGTGTTTCTTTTTTCTGTGTACAGGCATATTCTAGTTTTCTTTTTTTCAAATATTTTTCAAAGTTGCATCCTTCATCACCTTGAGTTCATTTGAAGTGCAGTGGAGAGGCATCTCTTAACTTCCAGCATAAACAGGGCGACTGGTTAAAGCAGGAAAACTCTGTTGTAATCTTCATACAGTATCATTTAAAATGTGGCATGCCTAATTCATATTGCATTTTTTTAAATTACGAATCAGGCAAGAATTTGTTTATTAACTTCAAAATAATGTATGCTCTTGGATTAAGACACAAGGTTTCGACTAACCATTGCTTTTATAATCAGTCAATTGCTTAAATATGTTATCTCAATGGTCAGAGTACTGTGAAACCATCATCACATCAATACCATACGTTTACGTAAACCCCTGAATGTTGTATTTAATAGAACAGAAGGCAAATCTTCATATATAAACAGATGGTATACAGCAAATTATACTGCAGTTGTTCATTAATTAAGAAACTGAAAAGCATCAGTTATTCAAACAACCCCCAGTTACATTTTTATCAATAAACATCATCCATATATACAAATTTATAAACGTGCCCTAAAAAAGACCATCAATTTCCCACATGCGACTCAGCATCATTTATTGAGCGCAGTTTGTGACTGTGCATACTGGCACCTCGGAGGCAAATAAAACCAGGCGCCCCTGTGCTCAACTTTGAGCAACATCCTTGTAATTTCCTGGTTGCAGGGCAAAGTAGATCGTAAGAGAAGTGTTTATCTATAATAACAATCTCCAGCTCTATTTCCTGGTGTGCAGCCCCTTGCTTCTCTGGCAGGGGTGTGCTTCTGAGGCCTGACTGGACAGAGATGAGGGAGGACATAAACCACCATAGCTCCACGCGGCTGTCGTTCGCTCTATCATTACATTGTTTACTGCGTTTGCCTTCGCACCGCTCCACACCATTGCCCATGAAGCACTGAGCTGACTTTTTAGCCTAACCTCTGCAAAATCTCCCCCCCTGCATGAGAGCAGATGAAAACTCCTGGGCCAGTTGGGCTCCACGCGTGCTTTTAAGCTGAGATTCCACCACCAGCGAGGCTCTGTTTACAGACATTTTCAAGGAAGGCTAACCACAAGTATTGGCAGCCTCTGTTACTTTATACTCTTTCTGCTCTTGTTCTTTTTGGAGAACACAACACTGGCAGCGGTTTGAATGCAATCTCACCGTACACTTTCTTGTGTTCAGCCCACATAGCAGGATGGCATCCGCCATTGGTTTAAATCACCAGAGCATGCACACACTGAAATGAGGTGTGGGTTAAAAAGAAAAAAATATATATATATATGTTTATAAAAAAAAAAAAACAGTCTTTGCTTTAACTGAATTTAATGTGTGTGGAAAGAAAAACAGAGTAGGTGACGTACAACACTGTGAAGACTTCAGGCTCATTTTAATGGCTGTAAGAAACCTGTCTGCAACTTAATGAAAATATCTGTGCATGTGTAGTCCTGGGTGTGTGACAGAATCAGGTTAAGAAGACAGAGGGAGTAAAACGTCACTTCAGCAGGGTGACTTTCATAGCAGAGCAGAGCTTTGTCTGCTGCTGGTGTGTCGCTAAACCCACAAGCTAATGTAAGAACCCCCGGTAAAGCTAATGAGTGTGCAATATTATTTTTTATTTCCCTCCCAAAAGAGCTTAAGCACTCTGTATTTTACCGCTTTAAAAATCACCACGGCACACGCTGAAATGAAGCCCGGCGCAAAGATTAATCAACTTCAACTACGAGACGGGCCTTATCAGAGCCACATTACCGCCTGTAGTATGATGACGATGACTTCTCGCTGTCAATTTCATCTGCGCCCCCTTGTTGCACCATTCTCCATGAATAAAACAAATACCCCCCCCCACCCCAGCCTTTTGGCCAGTCCCCTTTGGCTTATTGCTCGTACCACCGCCTCCACGGTCCTGTAAAAACCAACTGAAGTGTTTATGGGAGATAAGAGGCAAAGGAGGTCGCAGGCCCAATAACTCCTTTTATCACCCCACGTTCTGCAGCAAGGCACGTTTTATGGGCGAATCTGCTGAAGACGAATTCTTAATTAGAGAAGTTTGTGGACCCAGCATCAGAAGCCTAATGGGGGAATAAAAAGAATCAGAGAAAGGGCATCTGCAAGATTACGTGTTGGCTTGCTTTGTTACTGTGTCATGTAGCGAAGATTGGAAAACAGCATCAGTTTGTTCTCTAAGCAATAGCAATGAAAAGGGCCTTTTAAAAATGTTTGCTTAGGTGCAAATGTTATGTTCGTCTGAGTCCATTCGAAATTAGTTCAGGTTATTGATTTTCTTCGGGGCTTATCTTTATTAAAGGAGTCTGCCTTGTCAATGGAATTATGCCTCTGCCATTAAGGTGAGCTGATTCTATTTCCCATTATTGTAAATTCCTGGCCAGACTTGAAATGGCTTAGGTTAATGGGAAATGCAATGTTTTGTCCTAAGCTTATCTCGCTAGTCAAGAAGTTTGAAAGAAATAACATGTAGAACTTTACTTCCCATGCATTTAAAAGTCGATGCCTCTCAGGGTTGTCATGAATATTTTAGTTTTAGTTTACTTTACCATAATTCCTGTTAAGTGTTGTCTCCTTGAATAGATCTGTAGATTAGGGCCATAAAACATTTGGTTCAGTTGTTCTGTTTCAAATATTATATGGCATACATATGGCACATATACTTATTTAAAAAAATACAAGGTTTTATTATACAGATATTTTTGGGGTGTGCTATGATACCAATGATTCTTTCACGCAGTGATTATGCATCGGCTACATCGTTATGAATAGTACATGTAATACCACCAGCATGATGTAATCAATAAGGTCTCCACATATCCCTTGGCCTTTAACTTAATGAGGACCTGCTAGCTGCAAGGCTGCCTTTAATCTGTGTGTGAACGTGCCGCTTTTTCTTTTCCCCCTGTTTAACTTCCGCACACCTGCATGTGAGGATGAGCTTTTAAAAGTCTTTTATCATTTTATTCTAATATCATGAAGTGCCACTTTTGACAAATATGAACAGCCTGGAATGGAAGGAAACTCAAATTTTAATTAGCCAACTTGGCAGACATGTTTCACCAGAGCAGACCAGACCAGATAATGACTAGGACCCTGTGATCCCAGTCGTCTGCGTATTAACCGAGGAAAAAAGGAGAAATTTAATTACTCGTTTTCCCAGACTAGGGAAGAGGGATCTTGTCCTTGATTGCATAATTTTAAAACTCCATAATTATCTCAACTCCATAGCAACAATGAAGCAAGGATAAATACACGAGAATTACCATCTCCGAGCAGGATGGGGGGTGAAATGAAATGCCTCAGCTGGAAAGTGGCATTCATTTTGTTGGGGGTCTCTTTCTATTGGATTCTATTTAAAGTCAATGCAAGAATTGGGAGCGTTTCTGTGGTTAGCCCTGTAGAATCGACAACTAAATTTAGCAAACAGTGGAACATTACTTGAGCGTTGTGGTCCAATCCTCCCCCGTACTCGCTCATCAACTTCTGCCGTACAGCCTAGATTAACCATCTTTCACTTCATTTAGATGGAGGATTGTTTGGGGGTTTGCCTGATTATATCTGTCTCGAGCACAGACCAAGCTTCTATTGGTATTTAACAAAGATTAGCTTTAAATTGATGATTAACCTTTGTAATCCTGCGTGCATATTGAAAATGGCTTGCTTGTCTTTACCACAGCCACACAAAAGAGATGCTGCATTATCGTTCAGAGAAAATTGAGGCTGGGAAAGCAAATGAGGCAGAGTGTTATCTGCCTGGTGTTTGGCTGGATAATGAAGACAAATCTTCAGACTAGAGAGCCATCTTATAATGAATCCAAACAGATGAATTCTTTTGACTTCTTAGCATGCATCTTTTAATAAAACTTCACTCTGACCCTGACAGGCAATTGCCACCAATATGCTGCAGAGAAGCAGGATTTACTGGGTATCTGTGGATACCATTGTTTAGATGGCTCTATTAGGGAGTAATCAGACATTAAATGAGCAATTTCTCCATATTTAACTCCAACTGGGGAGGTAATGGTTTAATTTGCTGGCCAATGAGTTTTCCTATGTGGAGTACTTCTTGCATTAAATTACACTGCAATACAACTGCATCTGTTGCTCTGGAAATTATCAATGCACAGATACACCCCTACAGACTTTTCTCTAACCCACAAAACAAAATTTAATCTCTAGTGACTTCAGCCATCCAAAGATATAAAAATCAAACACAAGCTAGTGGTTTTCTGCAGGAGCTCTCAAACTTTCTTGGGGGCAAGGACCCCTTACAGGGCACATAACCCTTACATAATCCTAATGTCAATTTAATGAGTTTGGGCTTAACGTCACTTGTTGATGATGTGAACTTACTCAAATAATCTTTCTACGCTTGCCAGCTAGCTTGCAAATAAGCCAAGCTATGCAGCTTTGTAGCATCTTTACAGAGGTTGGTAATTTCATGACACACTGACATGATTTGTCACAATCGTATTATTCTACATTGCGTTAGAGGGAGTTTTTTTTTTTAACTTGGTATAAATGTTCCCTTACTGCGTATGTGCAGTAGGGTTGTCAAAAAATACTCAGACTAATCCAGACTAAAAATTAATATTATATTAGATGCTCATTTGCAACAGTGTCATCTTCAGCTCCTCCAGTTGACACCGAATTTCACCCCCACCCACCACTAGCAGCCGAACACCTGAACATAGTATATTCGCAATATGGAGCAACCCTCTGTGAGGAATTTCAAGAGGTCAGGAAAACCCCCACTTTAAAAACAATGACGTTTTTAACAGTTATAACATTAGCCATTTAACTATTAACAATTACCTGCTAACCACATTAGCCCACTGTTATCATTAAGGCTAACAGTCAAATGATCATCTTGGAGCTAAGCGGCCAATGCTTTCAGTCCTGCCTGTCTATAACATTAATAAACAGTGTTTATTTAACAGTATAACACATTTTTTTGTGGCTAAAAAGTTTTATAACCTTCTGTTTAGTATAACACCAAGAAACAAGGGCAATATTGTTTCTCAATTTTGCTTAAAATCCATTTGTTCGACTATTGCTCATTAATTTAATTTCAGGTTTTCAAATATTCCTCAAAGCTGAACCAAAACAATTCACTCTCACATCGAGTGTCATCTCAGACAATGACTGAAACCACCAGCTCTGTACTCTGACACATGCAGAATGAGAACTGGTATGTTCTTTGAAACCCTGAATGCCAACATCAAATGCCCTCGCTAATCCTCGCAGTATTCCACAACTCCGGACCCTACTGCAGTTAACTGAAGGGGACGTGATGTAAAGAAGAAGCCATGTGATGAAAAGTCATTCTCAAGGTGAGAGCAAAACTCTGTCCAGTTTTTATCGAGTCGAGATAGCCTCGAGTTAAATCCTGTTAAAATGGCACCGTTTCTATCACACGCTCACTCTTTAAACCAAAGAATAGATCTGCTCTGAAATGGATAAAAAAAATAATTAAAAATACCCTCCGTGTGCGCTGTATGATAAATGCACCGCTCTGCAAATTTGTACAAATCTGTTTGGCAGCTACTAAAATGTGAGTGACTGTGTAGAAAAATGCCAGGAGCCAAAGTATTTCCAGTAATGGAATATGCATACAAAATGAACATATGTTTAGCATACATGCCATTAAATATTTACCTGACACTAAAGCGAAGCCTTTTTAGTGGGTTAATTTACAGTGATGCATGAATATTGATTACAATATACAATTTCAATGACATGCATTGCAAATTGTCCTCTTTACATAAACACACTGGTAACAAAAACAAAAATAAAGCTTTTTCAAGCATTTCAGGCTGCATGTAATTATTTTTAATCCCATTTTGTGTCATATTTTGGCTTCTTTATCTACATGGAAAAAAAACTGAAAGCAAATATAAAAATAATCACCATCATCCTCTTACGCCCTAAGTTATCGCTGAGTGATCAAACAATCAAAGCATAATGAACATCTGTTACACACATACTGTAGATTTGTGGGAAAGAAGCAAATGCTGTAATTACAAGATTAGAAGGAGTGTACAAATGTGTTGTGAAGTGAAATGGAAAATCTGAAAAAGAATATGGATAAATTAAGAAGAAGCTCATCTGAATCTCTCCAACAGTTGAGTGAAATTAGAATTATCCATACAGATTACATCTTTATATCCCCAGATAATGATACGGCACATTTACTAGTCGCTGTGGATTTTCATTTCAGGGTTGGACAACACTCTGACACTGAAATGTGACAGTGGCAGTGTTACAGACAAGGGGTTAGGACATGGCCTTAGGGTTCAGAAGCTAATGCAGAGCCAATTACCAAACGCACAACATACACAGCGCATAAGTAAAAATACATTAGTACATTTAAAACAATCAATAATCACACATGAACAGTTTTTAATGGGATTTCCGCTCTTAGAAAACAATGAAATTCTTCCAGCCTCTACAGTGACTGACCCCAAGGATAGCCATGTAATGCTGTTCAATGGTCCTGTTTTATCTGCAGTGTCTGGATACTTAACCCTTTCCAATCTTGAGTTTCCTGTAGTGAAACCAGGCCACATCTTTTATTTAAAATGCAATTATCTGCCATTTTTCAACAAATGGGCTGCACAGCAATGCTATGATAAAAAATAAATGGATGTAGCATTGTTGTGTTTTATATGAGTTGAGTCACATTTGGGAATTTGTACTGGCTTGCAGGTTATTCTCCTATTTTACAGTTTTGATTAGGCATGAACATTTGGCGTAAGCAGTGTAAAAACGATCATTATTATTACATAAGTTTAAAATTAATTCATCCATCCATTCTCCTATCCTAGCCTATCCTTGTCAGGGTCGTGAGGGGGGGTGGAGCCTATCCCAGCTGTCTTAGGGCAAGAGGCAGGGTACACCCTGGACAGGTCGCCAGTCTGTCTCAGGGCTAACACACAGACACACACAACCATTCGCACTCACATTCACACCTATGGGCAATTTAGAGTTACCAATTAACCTACCCCCACTAACTGCATGTATTTGAACTTGCAGTACTTACAATCTCCTTGATAAAAGACATTTTAAAATGTTAACATTATGTTGTTACTGAAATGTTAGAATTGGTGCTGAGTTGTCTACAGCTGTTACGTTAGCTTAAGTATCTATATAAATTTTCCATTGCAAACAATTTAAAACTATTCATTTCACAGCAGCATTGCTAGCTCTTTCAAACAAAATGGTAATGTTTATTTCAGATTAACAACACAAAGTACCGCCATGCTGCCTGATTACTGCCTTTCTTATCAATTATTTGGGGCGGTGCTACTGTAGCAGCTAATACGCTGTGCTTTCAGAGTTTTGGTAGCAATAGCTCATATGTAGTGACATCCTTAATGTCACCATAGCCACAAATAGTGTATCACAGAACCCACACTGAAAACCTGTGTGCGTATATCTGAAAATTTAACCACTTCAAGTCGACTAGTTTTTTTGTGCCAGTGTCATCAGAATGTAATTGTTATCAACTCCTATCAGTTACTTACATCATGATGAATTGTTCTATGCAGAGTTCAATTATATTTTTGTAGTAGTACTAATAACACAGAGACACGTAAATCTAAACCTTAATGTTAAGTGTTTACTAAGGTGTAATTAACTAGGGTTTCCCATTTATTAACACATTTTTAATATATTTCCTTCTGAAATATTTTATAAGCCTGATAAATTTCTGTTTGTGTGTTTTTCTGTTGGTTAAGTGATAGGGTGTTTTATTAACTGTGTTTTCTGAGTTATCAATGAGTAAGTTGCACTGTAGTAGAATAATTGTGCTGCAACTAATAACCACTTTTAAATGGTCAGTGTATTTCCTATTTATTTATAATTATTTACACATTCAATTTACAACAATATTCACCTCAAGCGTTTTTATATTTTAAGCGATGTAAGAGAAATTGATTAATTATTGATTAGTATTAAAAATCAGTTTATTGTTAATTAAACATAATAGCGAAAGAGCACAAATACTTTTTCTAGGCTGGAAAAATAAGAAGACCGTGTTACCTTTTACCTTTTTGCCTGTAAAATTATAATAAAAAAATACTTGATTATCTTTCCTTTGTGACATGGCTTTTATTATTAGCCTTTCAGATTTGTTTTGCACAATAGACTGTGAGTTGCTCGTTTTGAAAGGTTCACAGTCCCCAGCCCCATTATATTCAATTAGTCATCCAATAAAGGACAGAGAAATGAACCAGATATGGGAGCAATATTTGTTTGGCTAAAAAAGGTAGTCCAAAACCACACTTAAATGATATTGAAAATGAAAAAGTAGGCTTTCAATACAAGTGCAAATGCAAGTTGCATTACGATCTACTGCTGATATAAGACTACCAATCACAATAATTGTTTCTAAATGCACTGCATCCTTGCTTTTGAATTGTGTCATAATTGTGACTATTTTCACATTCAGGCTCATATAGTTCAGTAACTACACCATGTGTCACGCCTTTGCCTTTAAGTCAAAAACAGAGAAACAGAATCTTTCAAGGTTCAATTTCAAGTTTGAGATGAGCAGTGTTCCCTCTGGAGGTGGAAAAAAACGAGGGGTACTCATCTGGGCTTTCTCCTTTCCAGAACACAAGATGAACAGTCTCATTCAGCACCACAGACAGCTCCCCACATTACCTCGAGAGATTGCTGCTAAACTCTTTGCTGGTAAACACAAGTGAGACATTATTAATACTGGTCAGATAGCTTTCTGTGGGGCCACACTGTGCCGAGCCACTGTTAAATACTCAGCAGTGTGTCATTATTTCCATCTCCTCTCTGCTTAACTTTGAAAACATCCTCTGAGCTGCCTTCATTGGGTGTTTGACCTTCCAACAATAAACCTAAATCAGTGTCTCTAAAGATCAAATTTCATATTTAGACTAACCCAGATCTTCGCCTTTGGAACAAATGTCAAGTGTTGCTTCTGGTGGTGGCAAGAGCGCAAGTCAGTAGGACCGACCAATGCTTGACATTTTGTTCTCATGAGTATTCATCTGTTCCTTTAAAATTACCACCAGTGATGTGAAAAGAAAAGGAAAAGTGGACAAATGCAGAAAATTAATGTCCACACTGACAGACAACTCACAGCTGAGCAGACTTCTTTCAAAATGTAGACCATAAGCCCGTCTTTGCGTGAATTCCTTCTTTAGCTCCCTAGATTACCTTAAAATCTCTAAATTAATTGTAAAATGTTGCGATGCAGGAAATAGTTTCATTAAAATGTTAAAGAATCTGCACTCAAGTCCCCAGACGCACACTGGCATCGTGTCACAAACAGAATATCTCACCACTACACAGCCACAGGCGCACACACCCACATGTCGACGCGTCCACACAAAACAAATTGATACGTACGGAAAAGGCATCTGAATCAAAGCAAGTCTCACTCTACATGGCAGGGTTGTGCTCCCTCCAAAGCAACACAAATATGACAAATATGACAAGATATTCAAACTATGAGTGCACACACGCACACAATATATATATATATATATATATATATATATACACAGAGAAAAAAAACTTAGTGAATAAATAACTTGTCCCATCATCAGGTGGAATGATAAATCTGCTCCATAACACTTGCCAATGATGATGGTGTCTGCCTTTCTTGAACCTCTTGATGAAAAAGTGGCTCGTGAAATCTGTTCACTACAAGGTGTCGCTGCCCTCTGCTGTCTCTTCTTTCATCCGCTCTCACCCTGTCCTATTATTTCAGAATTGCAGTAAATTAAGCGGGAGAAAGCCTGTTGTCTGATTCTCTCATCTGCGTGCCTTTAATAAGGCTTCCCCAAAGGCAGAGTTCAGACTCTGAAGCTTTTGATGATGAAGACAAAGCTCTCATGTGCCTGGAAAAGACAGCTTCTCTGCACCCTTTTAATGTTGTTGGTACACATGGTGGATATGTTGGATAGATATGGTGCTCATCATGTGGACCAAGGTTTGCAGCGTGGATCTCTGCCTGCTGCGCGCTCATGAATTATGGAATCCGGCACAAATATGCAAATCTAAGCATTAGCCTAGTTATGGCCCTGTACTGTAAGTTACAGTGACTTATCTATTATGTATGAACCAAGGATTGGAGTGAAGAGGTCCTGGCAGCCAGCTTCACGGCCCTCTCTCAGTTACTCATTTTCACATCATGAAAGAACATGAATAGCAGGGGAAGTAGGTCCAAAATGTTCACTTTCTGCAGCTCAGCATCTCCAAAGACTTGGGAGAATTAGAACTTGCTTCCATGCTCAATTGCCAAGCTACTTAAAATAACAATGGCTTCCAGAGGATTTGGAGGCCTGGAAGATATGTAGGGAATAAGCATGAAGTTGTTGCTAATCCTCTAATTTCCCCCCACAAGGCTGATATGAAATGCTAGTCTGATCAGTAATCAGTCCACGGGGGAGGCAGACAGGGGATCCAGCCAATTCTACAGACACACACACACACACACACACAAATCAGCCTCTGTACGACATTACCATCACAATGCTGGATGAGTGATTGTACTTGGGTGACCTAATCACAGGGGGCCTAAATATCCAAAATCAAAAAGCCAGCAGAACTGAGAATCCACTAGGTCAAGAGGCTCAGTTTTGAAATCATGCGCATATTATATCAGGCTGAGAGCATGACGAGCAACGTCCTATGGCTCTGAGATGAACACAGAGATCATTAGGCGGGATCAAAGTCAATCACAAAGCACATGACAGCTGACAACTTCTATTTAACTGGGTGCAGGGAAATAATGATGCCTGGGCCTTGCAAATCTTGTCACTAGTCACTCCATTCACTATGCTAACAAGAATTAACCACTCCTTCTCTGCCCCATAACAGTCAGGCAAGCAGTTCAGTATTTATTAAAAGAAAAGTTATACTTCAGTTTAATTAATTTATTTTATATTGTATTCTTTTTCACAACAAAACAGCTTTTTGGGCCTAATTGGAGACAGAGAGCTTCAGGCCCCTGGGTAGGAAGAAAGCAGGCTAACTGTTGACTGAGAGCAACCACTGGCAGGAGATGGCCTTATGAACTCTTAGCTGTGCTACATAGATGCAAGATTGTTTCTTACTCTTTTCACAATGAGAACTTTAGAGGATTCATTGTGCCGTGGAGTCTCTATTTCACTTTGAAAGTGGCAACCACCAAGCTCGGCTGGCTAGCTCGCTATAGCTAGCTCAGCTTGCTCGCAATAGCAGCAATTCACTCTAGAAATGTCTTTTCATACACGTTATGTTTACACCTTCAGAGTTTCTGGCGGCTCCTTATCACTTCGTGATGTTTTTCTCACTTTGTACTAAGGAGGCTAGTTAGCACCTGTCATAACTGTGCAGTGGGGAGTGCTGCAACCTCTTAACTCAGCCTGTAATTCCAGGATGCAAATCACAGGAAGTAGCTAATATGCAAATGTATTCAGCAGCACTGAGAGTGTTCAAATCACAGGTGCTACAAAGCAACGGCCAACAATACCTCCAATCTGGTTACCTGCCTGTGCAATATGATAGGACTATCACCTTTCATAGTGGATACAGAGTCACATATGTCAGTGTGTGTCTGTTTTTTGTCTGTCTAACAGCTATGTATCCGTTCTGCTCCACACCAAACGGGGACACTGCTGGGGACTGAAGGAAGTGCAGTGTTACATCTGAAGTTATTTAGATGGGCGGTATCTATGTGGCTAAAAAATTAAACTGCTACACTTAGTGTGACGTGACATAGTTACAGAAAATAACCTAAATTACACTCTCCACTAACAGTCACTGCCATATAATTAGCACACCAATTTCTGACAGAATTGCATTTTGAAGCCGTTTTCATGCCTTTTTATGACATTTGAAACAGTTAGACTTTGGGTCACAGTCAAGGTTAGGATCTCATTTATGGCATGAAGTGGTGCAAACATGCAGAATAACTTGCCATGTTATTCATTGTACATTTCATGATATTGTCCTGGCCAGTCTGGCCATTAGGCTACAGTGGTGTAGTCTAAAGTACATAGGGCTAGGAGCGAGGAAAGTAGAATAAATCCCATGACTTAAAAACAGAAGACGCTACCATACAGTAAAAGAAATGTACATTAAGATAAAAAAGTACTCTTTTTGTCACAATTGTCCACAAATAAAAAATAAACAACATGGATTAATAGTTTATTGGTTTCATTGACGCTGGACTTTGATACAGGACTTAGAGCCTTCGGGATAAATTGTGCCAATTTAAAAGCAGTAAAAAAAAAAGTGTTTTGTAAAAGTTGTATCTCTTGAGGGAAAACCTACATCCTCCCACAACCACACGCACACAAACACATAAAAGCCGAACGCTGGATTTCATTTGCATTTTTAACACAAGTCTATAAGTCTATAAGTATGCCTCAGCTAATAGTTTTCATCCTTTAATTCAGCAAACATAACCTCATCAAATATTAACGCTACGCTCGTGTTATTTTTTATTGCTCTTGATTAGCAAAACTTGAGGAGGAGAAAATTCACTTTTGTTTTATTGTTCTTCTCTTCCCCCACCCCACCCCGCCCCTCGCTCCCCTCCCCGCTTAGCTCAAGTGGAGCCAACTGGATAAACTCCATCAAACACAAAAAAGAAAAAAAAAATGTAATAACAGGCAAGTGAAACTGTTTCTCTCCCACCTCCTCCTCCTCCCTCTATGCTTGCCACACGAGGCCCTCACGCTGTGGCGTAAAAAACAACTGACCCTGCGTGTTTGCCCACTCCTACACCACAGAGACACCTTTTGTTTTCTCGGCGGATTTAGAAATCATAACCACCTCCCTATCTCACCATTGTCTTTACAACATGACTCGTAAACGCTTACTGTCACGATGATCTCATAGACCGCCCAGCTTCACTGCTTTCTGCACACATTTGGTTCGAGCATAGGATGAAGCAAACAAGATATCCGCTCTGGCTTAGCAACAGATACACAGTTGCCACATTCATGTTGATTAGTCGGGTATGAAAATAATGAGGGTGACCCCTTTTTCATGTTGACCTTTTGCCCTTTAATTCAAATTTTTCTAGCCAGCTTACAGAGAACTCATTGTGTAGCATTTTCACCATTTCCATACATTTGCCTCTAGATTAAGAATTAAGTGCACATCTAAAAAGTTGTTTTGCACGCACTCTTTACACCATCCATGCTATGTATTTAAAATAAAATCCTAAAAAAGAGGATTTTCAGTGGAAAAAAAATAACTAAAAGGCTAAATTCAGTACAGCACATCTTAATATAATGAGCAGTCTACACCCGAAAAGTAATTGTCAGAACATTAACACCACCACATTACTTTCCAGAGCATGGTTATGTAGCCTAAAGATTGAACCTATTTTAAATACAGAGCAATTAAAGTCCACTTGAAGCAAAAGAGATAGGACAGGGTTTCAGCTGTGAAAAAAAAAAAGCCATTATATTTCATTTGAATTTCATCACAGAACTTATTCCCACTCAAACAACGGTTTATGCCTTGGAGGAAATCCTGCTGCTAGAAGCACCAGCTCACATAAGCCAACACCCACATGCTCATAATCAAAGGTGAATTGCACAGCCCATGGCAATTTGCATCCTGTGACGTTATAATATGTGGCTGCTGGAATTTCACTTGCTTAGGTTGTGATAGCAGATACAGGAGATGAAATGATGCCGAGGAAGGAAACAATGCCACATCAAGGCTACGTTTCCCCGAGTACAGGAGAGGGGTAATTATCATTAGCTGCTCTTGTCTGATTGAGTTTACACGGCGCAGCTTTAAAATGGAATATAAGAGCTTTCAGTTTCAGTCTGGAGATGGAGGGGAAAGTTCTGCAAACGTCTCTGTTTTAGTTTGCATTTTAATCCCTTAAAAAGAAAAAACCCACTAACTTCGCAAATTTTACCCCAAACTTTTAATGTGTTAGAAGTGTTATTGGAAAGCTTACTTTAAATGTCAAAGCCCACAGGGTTTAGAAAAGACGGTGCTCCTGTGCGCGCCTAAAGTTAATTTATTGGATGCAGCGTTTATTTTTTAATTAGTTTGATCAATACGCTATTAAAAAGAATTTAAATGTGAGCTGCCGAAAAACGACGAGGCACCTATTTCACATGAGTGACTAATCATATTTCAAAATGTCAGAGGATCGGCTCGCTGCGAGGCGATAACTGGATTTGTTCGAGCTTGACAACTGAGAAATTAATCACCCGTGAACTGAAAAGAATAAAAATTCATTAAAAAAAAAAAAAGCATCCTTTTGTCAGACGCTAGGAGATCCAAGTGTTGCATGAAAGCGTAGCGCATGTGTGTGAGCTGCTGAGAAGCACTGTGTCCTCAAAGTGAGGGGAAATCTTGAGAGAAAATCCGGTTACCTCGCACGAGGGGGGTTCGTGGGGGATCTCAGCGCGCCTCTTTGGATTTGGGTTGATCTCAGGAGTGGAGGATGGAGACGAAGCCGAACCAGGGCGCGCACTTTTGCGCTCGGCAGGTCCGCACGGGAGAAAAGCGTCCGCCTGTGCTCTCGGCCACTCTCATCACTGATTCACTGGAAAGCAGACACCAGTGCAGGAACGCAGTCCTTGTTTATTCAAAGCGGAGAACTCGACTCCGGTCTCCTGCTCACGTAGACGAAACCCGTGGTTAGAAACGCGGGCAGAGTTGTGCCCGAGCCACTGCTTTGCGTAGCAGACAGGAGGGAGCGGGGAGGAGCCGTCTGCCGTCAGATGATCAGGGAAAGGTGCTCTCCTCACTGATGCTCTGCAATCCCGAGCTTTAAAGCAGAACTCCAGCTCAGACCCGAACACAATAACCTCCCATCTAATCGTATTTATTATCTAATATTCGCTTTATTCTTGCTGTTTTATCAGACTTGAGTTTTTCTGCGACTATAGAGGATTGCTTTTGCCTAATAAACAATAGGTTTTACCATTATAGGCAATAATTACATGCCTAAAGAAGACTGACCAGTGATATTAAACTGTCATATGACTCTATATTAGTACCTTGAACAAACAGCAGATATATTGGAAAATGCATAACTTCAGTTTCAAACAGAGATATTATACTTCCAACAGAAAAAATCCACCAATGCCATCATACTATTAGCCTTAAGTATCACACTATTATGAGAAATGTGCCCAAGACCAAGCACTAAAGGAGCATTTCTTCCAATCTTGGGCACCAGACTTAACAGTAGACTGATTTACAATCTATACATGAGGCTTCTCTCCACCTTTTCTTTCTTTTCCTGATTAAAGTCTTGGTTCTGGTAGAAAAGAAGGGTGATGAGTTGTCTAATCACACTGGAAATCAGACGTGTTTATAGCCGCTCCAAATGGCCATCCTGGCAGAGGGAGAAGCCAGATTTGATGGGTGATCATTTAAATATGGAGATGAAGGCGCACATTTTCAGACAGTCTCTCTTGGAAGACAGTCAAAGAGCTGGATTTCATTGTTCAAATTAAAACTACCCTAAATAGTAGTGAAATAAAAAAAGGGGAGGGGAGATAATACTCGGTTACTGTTGCCACTGGAAATTTAAAGAAAAAAAATTGATATAAACTCCTTCTTATCCAGAGTTTGAAAGGAGAAAAGAAGCTTGCCCCTTACTTGAACCTAAGTGTTCATATTTATTATTAAATATTACATCTGTTTTAGATGTCTGGTGGTGGACGTACAGTACTGTGCAAAAATCACCACTCTTTTTCTTTTTTTTGGGGGGGGGGGGGGGGGGGGGGGGGGGAAAAATTTTTTTTTAAAAAAATGAAAAAAAAAAATAAAAAAAAAATATTTAAAAAAATTTTTA
>VOQK01020087.1:1805-18377 GCA_015052645.1 Benitochromis conjunctus
GTGTCGTCATTGTCCTCATCCTCATCCTTAAATGAAAGCAGAAAACATGTATTGTGTAACACGCGTAACTTCTCAAACTCTAAATATGTGTTATGACTTAATAAAATAAAATTTAAAAAAAGTATACCTTGTCATCTTTATCATCATCCTTTTTGTCCCTGTAATGAACACAGATATTTTTATGAATGCAGACTGGAGTTTGAGCAATTATCCAAGCTAATATTTGAGGTTATTCGTTGTCACAGAGAGACATATTGGACGATCTGTTAGTCACCCTTTTTTGTCTCCTTCATCTGTGTTGAGAGACTCTGCATCTGCCAAGTTGTCCACAGCGATAGCCAAGAAGACATTCAAGAGGATATCTGAGTAAAGTGTTAAGTCGAGAACAACTCTCTCACTACGAATGAAATGAAATTCTAGTGACTAATCAATAACACGTGTCTGCAGTGGATAAGAAGAATGATTGTTTTTGGTAACAGTAACCCTTTGTCAGTGAGAGTGAGGATACAGTTTCCACAGATGAATAGGATGATGAAGTAAAAGCACACAATCATTCCAGACGAGGAAGGGCCACCATACGCCATGATCCCATCATACATTACAGCGTTCCAGTCTTCTCCAGTCAGGATCTGAATGGATCGCAATATTTATTATGCGAGAAACACAACAACTGAAAAACATCAAGCATAACAACTGCCAGCTTCTTTATACGATGCAGAGTGGCTACAATGAGAGATGCAGTAAATTCGCAGTGATGGGGGGTTGGATGTGGATGTTGAAACAAGTTTACTGCCATTCATATGTATTTTGATGCTGTGGTCTTACGCCAAATTGTTTTAGCAACTGATTCACAAAGAAAGGCAAAACTCTCTCTGAAAACCTCCAAATTAGAGCTGGAAGCATCAGGGATCATGTTTTAGCAGAAATCCACTGGCTACTATTTTTAGCTTTACCATTTTTTTTTTTAAGACTGATGCTAGCATTGGTATTGTGGAATTTCAAAGTTGCCTTATTGCAGTATGTCGACTAGCTGGGAGTATCCATACACTCACAGCCACTTTGTTAGGTGCACCCTGCTGTTACAGGGATGGCCCTCCTTTAGCTTGGAAAACTGCTTTAATTTTTCATGACACAGATTTAACACAGTGGCAAAAATAATCCTCAGAGGTTTTGGGCCATACTAACATGACAGCATCACAGAGTTGCTGCTGATTGATCGGCTGCATGATGTAAATCTCCCATTCTGCCAGATCCCAAAGGTGTTAAACTGGATTCAGTTCTGCCAAATGGCAAATTCAGACCCCATCATCTGAATTTCACGGCAGAATTCAAGACTCATCAGACCAGGCAACATTTTTCCAGTCTTCTATTGTCCAGTTTTGGTGACCCAGTGCGAACTGCCTCAGTTTCCTATTCTTAGCTGCTGTAGCTCATCTGCTTCTCCTTTGACCTTTTATATCAACAAGGCATTTTTGCCAGGGAACTGCTGCTCACTGGATATCCTTTCTTGTTCACTCTCTGTAAATGCTAGAGATGGTTGTGTTGTAAAATCCCATCAGATCAGCACTTTCTGAAATCCTCAAAGCATCCTATCTGGAGCCAACCACTACGCCACATTCAAAGTCACTTAAATCACCTTTCTTCTGCATTCTGATGGTTCAGTTTGAGTTTCAGCAGGTCGTCTTGACCATGCCTACATGCCCAAATGTCCTGAGTTGTTGCCACGTGATTACATATTTGTATTAACCAGCAGTTGAACAGGTATACTTAATAGTGGCAACCTAAAAGTAGTAATAGTAGTAATATTTCAGGCTGAGCTTTTCCTGACTCATGTAAAACCCAATCTCCAGTCCAGCTCCTGCTGCATATATGCATGTGAATGTACATCACTTCTCTCCAGACTTTGCCAGTTTACTAGCAGCACTTCAATTCTGTGTTTTGTTAACCTGTGTCTCCTCATGTGTGCCGTCTGTCTTCACATTCATCTGTGGTACAATTCTCCCATCTACAGTGTCTCACTTTAGTCTGCTGTGCCCAATCTGCCACAACCTTTCAGCCTGGCGCTCACAAACCGCACCATATAAAGAGCTCAAAATGTTCTTTTGAAAAACTTCTCTCAACAATTCAAATTTGATTTTCAAAAAAGCTTCTGAGTTCAGCCTTTTCACACATTCACAGTCCTTAGATGTTTAGTTGTTTTTATAAATCTGTTCTACAGCTTCTTGTTACTTATGAACTGACATATACACCAAAATATCTTAAATGGCCAAATACTGGCTCATAAACTGCCTGGCCAAAAAAAAAGTCACCACCTGGATTTAACTAAGCAAATAGGTACGAGCCTCCTATTGGACAGTTACTGCATGGGTGATTATCTTTCAGCTGGCAACAAGTTATTTAACCCCAACTGGTGCCATAAGTTGCTTCTCATGTCATAAACAACCATGTGGAAAGACACATCTCATGGGAAAGATGTTAGTGTGTTTGAGAAGGGGCAAATCATTGGCATGCATCAAGCAGAGAAAACATCGAAAGAGATTTCAGAAACTACTGAACTTGGGTTAAGAACTGTCCAACACATTACTAAAAAGTGGAAGGATAGTGGGGACCCATCATCTTCGAGGAAATAATGTGGCTGGAAAAAAATCCTGGATGATCCTGATCGGCGATCACTTAAACGTTTGGGCTTAAATGAGTAAACATGAAATCAAATGGAAGAAAAACAACAGTAGAACTCAGAGCTATGTGTAATAGTGAAAGTAAGAGCATTTTCACACTCACAATGCGAAGGAAACTCAAGGATTTACCCTGTTATGGAGTGATGGGCCCATCAGGGTAAGAAGAGAGGCAGATGAGGTGATGCACCCATCATGCCTAGTTCCTACTGTACAAGCCTGTGAGGGCAGTGCTATGATCTGGGGTTGCTGCAGTTGGTCAGGTCTAGGTTCAGCAACAGTATGTGCTCCAAGAATGAGGTCAGCTGACTACCTGACTGTACTGAATGACCAGGTCATTCCATCAATGACTTTTTCTTCCCTGATGGCACGGGCATATTCCAAGATGACAATGCCAGGATCCATCGGGCTCAGATTGTGAAAGAGTGGTTCTGGGAGCATGAGACATCATTTTCACAGATGGATTGGCCACCACAGAGTCCAGACCTTAACCCCATTGAGACTCTTTGGGATGTGCTGGAGAAGGCTTTGCGCAGCGGTCAGACTCTACCATCATCAATGCAAGTTCTTGGTGAAAAATGAATGCAACACTGGATGGAAATAAATCTTGTGACATTGCAGAAGCTTATCGAAACAATGCCACAGCAAATATTAGAGTGTGTGACCTTTTTATTTGGTGGCGACTTTGTTTTTGGCCAGGCAGTGTACAATGGCTTGATTTTTTTAATCTGTCTAGTTATTTTTTTTCTCTTTTGCCTTTGACAATCTGCCAAATTCTTCTATATCTGTATGAAACACACCCTTCACCAATTTTATGTATATTTTCAGCCTATTTTACTTGAACACTGAAGTGCTGCATATTTGTATTCAACAGTCAGACTTTCACCGTATGACATTATCTGAAATCCAAATCACGCTGTTAATACCTGAAACACAGTGAGGAGGGCTTGGGGAAAGTTGTCGAAGGTGCTCCTTTTTGTCTGGGTTTCGTCAAAGTTGAATTTTCCACCAAACACCTGCATGCCGAGCAGGGAGAAGATGATGATGAAGAGGAAGAGCAGCAGAAGCAGGGAAGCAATGGACTTCATGGAGTTGAGCAGCGATGCCACCAGGTTACTCAGAGACTGCCAGTGTCTAAACAGAAGGTCGACCAAGAGAGAGGAGGACGGGCAGGATTTTAATCGAACACCACAGGCACGAGACTGTGAACACACGAGCACGAACGCACAGCATGCCGACAGTCTTACCGTGTGACCTTGAAAATCCTCAGCAGGCGCACGCAGCGAAACACAGAGATACCGAGCGGAGACATGATTTCCAGCTCCACCAGAATGGTTTCGGTGATTCCTCCGCATACAACAAAGCAGTCAAAGCGGTTGAAGAGTGACACAAAGTAAGCCTGCAGCCCCAGACTGTACATCTTTACCAGCATTTCACATGTGAACAGGGCCAGCAGCACCTTGTTGGCCACATCTGAAAAGCAGAGGAAAAGATATTAAACCAGATGAATAAATGGTGAAACAGGGTGATGCATTAGAGAGAGTTATGCTTTTGAGAACATCATCACAACATGTTACATTAAGTAATCCTTTAAAAAACACAAATTAATAGAAGATAACCCATTTAAACAAATTCACTCTTTTTATTTCAAAACGAGACTTTTGTCATTCATACCTTGCACCTGTGTCAGCCACAAAGGCTGGTTATAATGTTCTGATGATATGGTCAGGGTGTTGAGGAACACAAGGATGATGACCAGCCAATAGAAAGGCACTGACTTGACAGCCAAACGGCACTTCCTGCGGCAGAATCTGTTCCATCGGCGCCAGCGCCGACTGCAATGAGAAAGAACACTTTGAGTACAAAGAGGCTGTTGTGGCTCAGTTTGCACTTAATTTCCTTTTAAAGAACACAAGATGCAGTCACATAGATTATGATGTCAAAACAATGGAACAAACTCATCACTGCAGTGTTTTTAAGGAAATCTCGAAAGCGTGCGTAATAAGAAGAACGCAGTGAAGTATGGGCGAATGCCCACAGGGGACTGCATCAATGCGTTTCTGCAAGTCATACAGTACAGTAAATGAGCTGAAAAGTACTGTGTAAGCCTATTCTCTAAAAATACTTTATAGCACATGCTGACTATATAAAAGTTGTTGATTTATCATTCCCTGTAACATCTCATTAAAAATACAGTAAAATAGAAGCCAAGCAAAAGAAAAATCAGTGTAATTGAATGCAGGCAAAAACCATATATTAACAGATACATGCACTACGTAGACATGCCTACCTACAAATATACTGACCTGAACTTTGACTTTGAAATCTTTTGACTGAAAAGAAGAAACAGTGAAAGTTTATGAATGAATCTTGTAACAGAAATGAGTTGTTAGCATGTAGTTCACTGACATCAATCCCAAAAAAGTGCAGCTGCAATGTTTGCAATATGACGTTTATCAGTTTTTTAACCACAGATGACAACATAAAGAAGGCACTGACACGGCAAAATGGATGTGCTGACCAAAAAAAGTGATCAATAGTGACACCGAAAGAAATCCTGTGTACGGATTCATAGTGCAAAGTTCTCACCACAGAGGTCCGCAGCATGGTGTCTTTTCATCCTCCCCATTCTGATTCTCGGTATTCACAGACTCTGTTTCACTGGCTGGAACACTTGCTGTGGTATTAAATAAAGCAGCATATTTAAAAAAATATATAATCAAACTCTATGCACTTCGCAATGGTAGAAGCTTCTTCAGAAAGGCACACCGCATGCATCCCATCGGAGTAAGTCTAAAAAAATGTTCCCACTGTATCAACAAGAATGCAGATGCACAAAAAAACATAGAAACAAAGAGAATTCAAAAACTCTTTTCAGGTGAACGAGAATTTATGACAGTGACTTTAATCTCCAAAGCCACAGCGCAATCACAAAGCTACCTCAATGAAGGGAACGTGCTAAGTTCCACAGCTCTGAATCACTGTCATCATCGGTATCATTTACCAAGTGCTGAGAGTGAGCTGATGTGGGTCAGGCGAGTAGACAGCTGCTACGTGAGGGCTGACTGATGCAGACAACGAGGAGCGGCGAGAAGACGGGAGCCGAGAGAGGAAGACAGAGCTGTTTAAAGTGTCTCTGAAATGCTACACTCAAACTACTGCCAGCACTTTGGAAAGACTGTGTGTGCAGACTGATGATGATTAACTGTGTGAAATGTCTCAGTGCTTTAACTCATGTGAGCGAGCGTGGTGTGCTCTCCTGCTTAGCTTATGCAGACGTGCCGGCTTTGATTCCTAAGTGGTCGGACAGCTCTCAGCTCTGAAAATAGTGCTGACTGCTGGAGTAGTCATCTGGGTTTAACCCTGTTTCCTACATTCATACTTAGCTCCTGCATTTGAAATGGAACATGGGAGGGAAACAGGGCGTGGCTGCCATCAAACACAGCTGTACGGCTCTAGTTTAATAGGTAAGAGACAAGGGGTTTTATTCAGGACGAGGACGTAAGGAGAAACTTAGGAAGGCTGTGATGTTTGGACACAACAGGTAAAACACAATTGTAAAGCACAATGTGATGATATATTTTGTCAGGTTTCACACACACACCCACACACAAAGCCACAAACTCATTAATATATCCTGGTGAGTAATATGTTACTGACTGGTAATGTTGCAATATTGATAATGTACGTTTCAGTCTAGTCTTAATAGTTTAAAAAAATATGAGCAAAATTTTCTATATCAGATCAGTTTGAGTGTAAAACACACACACACACACACACGCACAAGCTAAAGAACACTGGAGGGAAACCACAGGATTTACCATGAGTGTCGGACGACTGGCTGAACCACCCAAACCTTCCTTTCTTCTTCTCAGTAAGGTCAGCCAGAGTCACCCCTTCATGTGTAATGCATGCAAGCCAATGCATTCAGACACAACGGCACAGCAGAGGGACATGGAGGGGAGGGGGGCGAGAATGGGCTGCTATCAAAATGGGTCAGAGCAGACAAGCACCACAGGACAACAACAGTTTTCAAAATATCAATATTCAACAATGACAAGAGCAGCAGGAGCCACACCGCAGACACTGAGGAGGGCAGAAGAACGACACAGAGAGCTGTTAGTCAAAGGAAGCGTCTGGAGGTGGCGGCGCCCTGTACTAACACGTGACCATGCAAATTAAAGCATTTACCTTTGAACATGTTAGTAGGGGTTCATGTTTCGTGGACAGACACTATAAAGCCAGCATGGATGTTAAAGAAAAGCAGTATGGCCCTCCCCCTGTCTAACACGGCACAATTAACGGCGATTTTCTTGCTTTCTGGTAAATTTACGGAGCACCACCGTTCTGAAAAATTGGAGCAATATACCGGTGGAAGAGGCAGGAATATACACAAGGAGTACATAACGGGTGTGGGGAAATCATAATGAGTTGACAAAAGGCAAAAAATAGAAAACCCAAGCTCAAACTCAAGGATGAAGCAGTTGCAGGTTTTCTTTTCTGTATCATGTGTGCCGCTTATATAAAGAGGATTTGGATTACGCTTTTTTTTTCTACTGCTCGAGTAATATGTTTCTTTTTTTTTTCCTTTCAAGATGAATTCCACTGGTGCTTACCGCATGCTCCACTTCCATCCCTGACATACATGAAGGCTGGAGACAAAACTAGCCTGATCATTTTAGTTACAAACACCCTCGACATGTCTTAATCAAATGCCTATATGGATGTCAATGCTGGCCTGGCTGTGTCGATATTTGTGCATCTATGCATTTGTCAGCGTGTGCACTGTGCTGCTCTAAAGGTAGACTATACAGCGGCACAGGCATTACTGTTGATCATGCTGCACATTAAAATGTAATAATCATTACATCCCAGGAGTTCTTCTGAAATCACTGTAGTGTTGCTGATTTTTCTTTCCTTTTAATGTGGTGATCAACTGGCACGATCGATCAACTTGCCTTGTCTAGCTCCATTTACAGGGTCCATTTTTGCAAATTTGCATGAGAAAACTGAGTATCTCAGGGCTTAATTAAGACCTAATTAAGATTTCCATGATGCTGGTTTCAGTTCTCTGGTGGCTTTCTTCCTGCTTGATTCAAGCACAATCATTGGGCTAAAAGCAGAGAGGATTTAAATGATCTGTTAGATTATTAAGATTTTTTTCTAATTAATACCCCCTCTATCTGTTCTCAATATGTCTCAGCGTAATTGACCAGTTATCTGGGGCAATACGAAAAATAGAGCACTTTAGACCCAATAAGTCAGGATACAGCACCAATTCTGATTTAAGCAGAATGATATTTGGTTTTAGGATACTGCTTTTAACTAAGAAAAAAGAACCCTCTCAAACCAGTAATGACGCACACTACTTGATATTTATCCTTGACATGGCAAGAGTAGCTGCAATCAGTTATTTGCATTGAAGGGCTCTTGTGATGGCTGCGTAGCTTTAACGGCAGGAAAAAGGAAGCAGGTCAGACGGCGCTTACGGTTACGCTTGCTCTCCTCATCTGCCTCGTCCTCATTGTCAGGGTCAATGTCTTCAGCCTGAGTGATCCAGTCCAGGTAACCCTTCAGATCCTCCTCCAGCTGTTGCTTTTCACGCAGCTTCTGGAAGTCTCCGCGAGCTTTGGCCTTTTCCCTCTCCTTGGAGAACTCTCTGCGTTTGGAGAAAACAACCCAAAACAAAACAAAACAAAACAAAAAATACACAAACACCAACAAATACACAGTAATGCATGAATTAAACACAAACACGGTAAGTTTCACAGCAAACAGGAAACAAATTGTTTCACACAAAATGGAAAGCAACAATCCCATCGTTGTGTTCTAGATCATCTCTATAAGATCATTTTATCTCACAGAATAAAGACATCCGTGTATGATTTCCTGCATATCCTCTTTCTGTTTATACTGTTCTCTACGTTCTTTAGTCACAGCCTTTTAGTTTCTTGTGTGTTTTTCAGAAATGTAGCCACTGGAGGGAGATGTACGCCTTTAAGAGACGACACAGTGCTATATTTAGAGCCTGGCAGTACAGTAGTGTATCCGTCAGGCGAGTGTCTTAATCTTACAGAAAAGGCAATTGAGGTAGACAGATGGTTTCAAGAGAACTGCAGCATTTGCACAGTATATAAACATAGTTTTTATAAGACAATGAACTTGAAAACAACAATATTCGACTGTATCTAAGCACAGTGCATTGTGAGATAGTCTTATTAGAATAACCTGTATTTAAACTGCCATACTGGAAATTTAAGATTAATGAAAAAGTCACATATGTGACAAAAAAGTAACGACATCCAATGTCAAGAAGCCAGCAATGTAGCACAGGTAAAGCTGCATTAAGGTAATTGATGCTGACAGGTCATGGCAGTCTAAAGATGCCAACACACACTGGAGGAATGCTTGACTCGATTGTCATGTTAACCTTGTTTTCTTTTAAAAAAAAAGAAAAAAAGAAAACAGGTTTTCTTCGCTGGTCAACCATCCAGAGTTAGTTACACTGTAATACCCCACCCCCCACTCCACAGAGCAGGGAAAGCAAACTGGGGTTTGAGAGAGCTTAGGCGTGCAGAGGGAGTGAAGGGCGAGGAATAAGATTAATTTCTTTCACAGGAGGTTGGGTGGGCTGTCGAGGGGGTGAGGGAAGAAACGCTCACTTTGCAGTTGCAGTGGAAGGATGTTATAGTTTGACATCAACTATCAGGTCAGAGAAGAGCGCTTAAGAACGACTCTAATGTAGAATGGCCATTTACTGCTTTAATACTTCAAAATGTTTTTGTGTAATGATTTATGCATCTCTGGTGCACAATTTACCAAACACACATACCAATTTCATTTCAATTCAACTCTATTTTATTTATGTAGCGCCAAATCACAGCACCAGTCACCTCAAGGTGCCTTATATATTTATAGGTATAGACTCTACACTAATACAGAGAAAATCCCAACAATCAACGGCCTCCTTTGAGCAAGCACTGGGCGACAGTGGGAAGGAAAAACTTCCATTTAACAGGAAGAAACCTCCAGGCTAAGGGCAGCCATCTGCTGCAATCACCTGGGGATGATGTTGTGAGTGTCAAGGAGCACAGCAAACCCAAAGTGCATGCACTTTGCACACTACAGACCAAACCCACCGCAAAAGTTGCCTCTTACCCACTTAGCACACCTAATACAAGGTTTAACACGAAAAAGGATCCCAGTATAATCAGACTGACAAAATAAATCCACGGTGTTTCAAATCCAATGGCGTCGTTGACCTACAGAAGCCAAAAGTAGCCGGTCAACAAACATGGACATATACAAAAACAGAAACCTTCTGCCTCAAAGAAGCAGAAAGTCTCTGTTTTCAAAGACAAGATGGTGCTTACCCGCTCAACACACCCAAAACCAGGTTAAGAACGAAAAAGGAGCCGAAGATCACAAGACTGACAAAGTACACCCATGGAAGCTCAAAGCCCATGGCATCGTTCATCTGCAGGAGTGGATCAGTCACCGCAGAGAAAGAAGAGCAGTGGAAAAGGAAGGAAAGATGAACAGACAGAAAAAGGGTGAGATATGTTGTTAAACTGTTAGAAAGGAGGAAGAGAGAACAAGTCTTAGGAGTGCTGATGACTGTCAGGACAGTATCATTTTATTTGATGAGTTGTTGATTGAATTCAATCATTTAGCCAATCAATCACATCAGAGTGGTAAGAGCCGCCCCAGGGAATTATCAGCAGCTTCATCATCAGACTGTCAGTCACATTGGTGTTGTGTGTTTGATTTGAGTAGACATTAAAGCTGAAAGAATGTGACAGTCACAGGTTATTGAACTGGGTGCACAGAGCGAGAGACTCACCCAGTACAGCACGTCAGTCCAGCCCTCCATGGTGATACACTGAAACACTGTCAGCATGGCAAACAGAAAGTTGTCAAAGTTGGTGATGCCACCGTTGGGACCTTGCCAGCCTTCCCTGCACTCCGTGCCGTTGATGGGGCACTGGCGCCCATGCCCTGAGATCGCACATGGAGCTGGCTCCTCTTCTGCTATCATATCTACAGAAAGAGAGATTAAAATAATCTGACCCTCAACATAACCACCGCAAATAAAGTTGCCTTATAGCTTGTTTAGTCTTAACTGTAGGATTTCCTACTATAAACACATAAGAGCACTCTGATTCACTGCATCTTATACCAAATACCATCTCTTTAGTAGCTATCTTATTCTTTTCATTTAACTGATGCGATTTCCTTCTTTTTCATCTGGAATGACAAAGATGCCTTTCTTCAGCAATACTTTTTTAAAACTGCATTACTCTAACTAACAAACATGAACAGCAAGGTTGTGGCACTGTCTACTTTAGACTTTATACATTAAAAAACTGACAATAACATGTAACAATTACTCAATACATATCTGTATATCTTAGAGACAAACCACTTTTCAATTTACAGTTTCACAATATAAAAACATATTACACACGACATTATTGTAATAATTAACTAACATTTATGGTTAGGTGTTTCAGTGAGTTCCAACAAAAAGGTATTTCCTATTAAAATCGAGCAATATTTCACAGAAACACTGATTGTTTTGTTTCTCTCCTATAATCATCTCACAATCCCTCACATGGACTTGTTACCCTTTGGAAACTCCTGACGTCTATGTTTTAAGTAAACTCAGAGAATAACTTCTGTCACATAATCCAACATATCAGCCATACGGTACATCCTTTTATGTTTTTCTCTAACTTATGAGTTATATTTCAGCTTAAGGAAGAGTTTAGGGAGAAAACAAGCCAGTTGAGTAATGCTTCTACAGTTAGATCGCTGCCTAAGATCCATTATCACTACTTGCACTTTGTGTCTGAAATGAATGCAGAATTTTCTCCAGTGTGTCAAAAACCTGAACTTTAAACTTGAACAGTATGAAGCAGCACTGAGTGAAATGTGGAAAGCACCATTGCTGATTTTGTTGAAGTAACTAAAAAAGTCTGCATTTTAACAGGCTGTGTGCCGACACACAATGACGTGCGCCACAGTTCAGGTCGTTTCGGCTGCCTCGCTCTGAGACGCCTCAGGATGCTACAGTAGATCTCTGGGTTGGCAGTCTGACCCAGGGGGGACGAATCGACAGTGCACAACCCAGTGAATGAAAAAAATGGCGCACACGTTCCTGACCGATGTGCCGCCTTGAGGCTTGAACACTGTAGACTGTTTTACTGAAAACTGCTGCGTGATGTCTGGATCATAGCAACAGACCCTGCTCTCTTCATCATGAAAGTCATGTCAGTTTGACACAGAGCAAGAAGGGCGGTCAGGTATGGTTTTTGATATTCATGGGCAGAAGCAAAGAAGTTTATGACCACACCCAATAAGTAATAAAAGCACAGAAGCTATTACTGTATGTTAACCTGTCCTGATAAAAATCCCATGTACTCATTTGCCTGAGTAAGCAAAATCATCAGACTAAACATTATCCTGATTATACCTTTAACCTGTTGTTGTTTATGGAAAATCACAGTTCACAGTTGACATACAATGACATCAACTCCTTGTCACTTTCTTTAAAAATATATATTTATATGTAAAAGTCAAAGTGCTCACCTGTACTGGGGAAATAGCAGGTTGCATGCATTTTACCAATGAACAGCTCCAGGCCGATAATAGCATAGATGATGATGACAAACAAGACCAGGAGGGCAATGTGCAGGAGAGGGACCATGGCTTTAATGATGGAGTTCAACACCACCTGTAAACCTAAGCAAAGAGAAAGAAACACTTTACGCAAAGCCTGGCCGTACTTTGTAGTGCTAAACGGAAAACACAAACTACAATTTCTACCAGCCTTTTTACCTGTTCTTAATATAAAAATGAGATTCCTGGCTCCAGAAGGTGAAGCAGCTAATTCTGTTTGCTCTTGATCTTATTTAGCTTACCTTTAAATTGCCTAAATACAAGAGTACAGGCAAGCAGAGAAAACGAATTGTCATTTTAAAACTTAATCACAACTAACATAACATAAACAAACAGAAGTATTTATGGTTTTCAAGTATATGAATATAAATAACAATTGAAAGAATGTAGACACTGGTTTCAGCATATATCGTCTGTGCCTCATATATTTCATAATCATGTTATTTTTTTTTCTGTAAGTTTGTTTAAACCAAGAGCACATGGCCCTTGGTTGCTGATGTAGATGCTGAATAGTTGCTTAAAGAAAATAGTCCTTGGGGACTGCGCATGGACCATCTGGACTCGCCGTGTTTAACCCTTAGCCCTGCATTTTTCTATAAAGAAGGACCAGTTTTTTTGTACGACAGATACAAAAAATATGTACATTTAATTCATATGAGTTGCCTACGTGCGAATCTTAAAAGTTCTCTTACTGGGTACTCCTGAGACCAGCCGCAGGGGGCGCAGCACACGGAAGGCTCGAAGGGCTTTAACATCAAATCCACCTGGCTTACCCCCGTGCCCGTGCATTGATGCATGGTTGTCATCTCCTTCGACTTCTCCCTTTTCTTCTTTGGTCAAAAGCTCCAATGCAACACTGAAGAGTCTGTTGGAAAACAAAGAAAAAGGCTCACATTAGTCACCTCTGCATCCGAGGTACATAATGAATAGTCCTGACAATAACAAATAGTAGATAAAGATTAATTATAAAAGTTAATTATTGTGGTTCATTTTCAAGAAGAAATATGGCAAACTTATGACAGTTCAATAATTAATGTAGGAAATAAAGAACAGATTAAGCATCACTAGATGAACTGATTCTTATATAGCACTTTACTACTTGAGCAGTCAAAGTGCCTCACCAATTTACACACATTCATTTTTTTAACACCTAAATGCTTTCTATCTAACATTCACACACAATCACAACACAGTGAAAGCATCGGACCAACTTGCGGTTTATTTGTCCAAGAATACTTTGGCATGCAGACTGGAGCAGCCAGGGATTGAACCAACCAACCATTAAATCAGTAGATGCCCTGTTCTACCTCCTGTCTGGCAGCCTTCAGTATTGCTTTTAATCTTAACGTTGTTACAGAGTAGCTAGTTTTCATTCTATTCTACTATTGTCACTCGTTAATAATTTATTTTTATTAAAAAACAAACCTGCACGAGCATGAGTAAAACTAAGCATGAGGTAATAACAAGTATGTTGTTGTATTTACAAGGAGCTAAAACATGCTATTAACCCTTCAGAATTTGACAAAATGTGAGAATATATTAAAAGTCTTACTTTGTCATAGTCTCTCATAAACTCCCATTCACATCAGTAATGTCACTAAGTCGATGTAAGGTCTCCAACAAACACGTCTGACATTAAAAATTGTGCCTGGCTGAAAGCTTTTCACTTTGCCGTTGTTGCCTCAAAGTATCATTTAGCTGTGAAACTATTATGTAGTGGCATCAGTTTACTTTACAGCCACCCACAAGCCATACTGAAATCTCCAGGATACAATTTGATAAAAAGCAGTCTGAAACCTTTATTAACCACAATGTACAGTGTCCACTGTAAATATCACTTTAGATTGGATGGTTTGTAAAATGGTTCGTAAACAGTGTACTGATAATGATCAAATCTAAATATTTTTTAAGACTAGAAAAAAATATTCACAGATATTTCTTGCCCTACATGCAGCGCTTCAAAAAAAAAAATAGCCAGTGGATATGTTGAAAGAACACCATAACATGACAGCATTGTAACCCGTTTGGGTCAGTGCCCAGTTTGAGTGTACAAACAAAACCTACTCACCCAGCAAAAATTGGTGAAAAGATGACTTTGTCAGACTAAACAACATTGGGATTTTGTTAAAAAGTGAAAGTCGTCTATTTAAACGTGTTCCCAGCATGTGTCACACTCGAGGTTCATGGAACAAATGTGGACCTCCACAAAGTTTAAATGTTAAGGTTGTCAAAAGATTTGGCCCCTCCTTGCTGTATGTGTGGTCTGCACTGAAATACCTCGCAAACAGCAAACATTACACAAGCACATATCCACAACGCCTGCAAGCTAAAAAGCCAGCATACAAAAATCTGTTTTAAAAAAAATGTATTTAACTTATTATTTTTTAATCTACCCACCGCCAAAAATCAAATTATGGATTTTCAGAGAAACAAATGTTTTTCTGTCTTTTTTTGTGCAACATAACCAAATAACTTCATGAACAAAGCTCTTTAACTTTCACAATTACTGAGACTTACAGAAAAATGTGCAATATTACTTACATCTGGAGGTATTTTGTTTTACCAAATACCCATACTATGACCAGCTGTTCATTCAGATATCGCAAGATAGACAGATGGATATTTATACTGTGAAAATACACTATATGGACAAAAGTACTGGGCCAGCTGTATATTACACTTACAAAAGCTCCTCGGACATCAAATCCCATGGCATAAAGCTCCCAGTGCACAGTTTTTGTGCTGATGTTAAGGCCAGAGCAGGTCTGGCGCTCTGCAGTTCCTGAGTCAGCAGATCATTGGTGACTTTTACACATGTGCCTTCACACGCTCTGTACCCACGCTCTATGTGGTCTCACACCTTGTGTCTGAGTCGCTGTGGTCCCTACTCCATTTCACAATCAAATATTAATGTCTGAACTTTCACTTTTCCCAAATTTAGACATAAAGGGACATTTTTTAAAGGTCATGTCTGGCCAGCCAGATTAAGCCCAGAATATGCATGCAGAATTAAGCCCAGAATGGTGGGTGTGTATACAAGAGATACACACCCACCATAGGAAGTGCCTCCTTCCGTGGTCGGAAAGTAAAATCAGCAGTGAACGAATCCCTCCCCAAGAAAGAGGACCCTTCATTACACTCAGAAAGACATTCCTCACCTAGCCAAGAGGGAAAATCATCTCAACACATTACATCAAAGCTGCGGACTAAAAGCAGGGAATAGAACTGCCGATAGGCGCTGGAAGGACTTCTGATGGCCTTTAAGCACAGTCTGCTCCGGCTTATGTTATACTGAGTCACAGCTGTAAGACTGACCGCCTGCCACTGGGGGTTTTATTAGTCATCCAGTCATGCTCAAAAGAAAACCCTCCTTCACATATTGACACATTTTTGCTAAACATATTTCATAAAGTAATTCAGAAGGATTTTGAGAATCAGATTATTTGAAGCAGGTGTTCTCCCAGTGTTTCCAGTCATTATTCAAAGGGTCACCACATTAGGTTTACAGGTTTAAGCCCATTTGCAAGAAATCACAGGTTAACCCTTCCTCCTAGAAATGTGTTCCTGTGCAAAATAGTTTTCCAGTTATGTTTAAGTCCAGCATAATCACTGGCTGGATTATAAAAATGTTTTTAACACATTAACTAAAACATTTATAAACTCACAGTTGGCTCAAAGCTTCAAGCATAGTGAACACTATAATAAACCAGACCACAATCTTTTCAAAACCTTAACCACGTACTGCCAGTAAATAGAAATATCAAAAAAAATGTTTAATAAAGCACATCCCAACACTGCAGTATATATTTTACAGCAAGAATATTAGTGTAATATATTACACATGCTGCCAAAAATGTGTCCACTCTTTGCAACTTAGCAAAATATTTGCTTTAATGCATAATAAATTAAAAGGATTTCTGTAGCTTATGCAACTGTCTGAGTTTTCTCTTTGGCTTTTAAACTGCACAAATAAGAATTTATATTAATATAATATTTAAGATGAACTGCGTGAAGTGTCAGAAATATTTACCTTATCTGAACCAGTGTGTTCATAAGACAAACTTTGGTTTAGTATGTATAAAAACAATTTAGCTGTGGTATATGAAACCAAAACAGAAAAGAAAAAGAAAGACGTTCAGTAGCGATAAAAACAGCCATGTGATCATTTTCTACAGCTTAGTAGCCATTATTGATTCCCTCCATCCATAACTTTATC
>VOQK01020089.1:2227-20250 GCA_015052645.1 Benitochromis conjunctus
TTTATTGGAACAATCCTTAAAAAGAGTCAACCTTTTTATGTATGTATGTAGTTTATGTAATATTCAATACTGAACTGTAAATTCAGTCTTTTTGAAATTAATTTTTATTCAGTGTTTTCATAAAAGCCTCATTTTTATGCATTGACTACTACTGGGGAGAACACACATGAGGCCTGGAGAAGTTGGAAAGCTTTTGTCCTCCACAATGGAGAATCACTAAAAATAAAAACAGGTGTCATTTTAACCAAATTTAATAAACTCTGCACTCAGCTTTGCAGACTCCAATATCTGATGCTGCTTATTTTACGTTTTCACTCTGGCTCCCCGTCTAGCTGTGTACCTAGCCTTTACCACTACACTTGCTATCTTGGATCGTCTGCCCCCCCTTCCTCCTTTCACATAATGGTATGATCCCAGTCTGTTCTTGCATGTCATTGGCTGCATGGTGAATAAAGAGGATTTGGCCCAGGCGGTTTGACTGTTATTCTGAGGTATTCGATTTTTTTCCCTTTTTTTTGATACAATGCTCTTATTGCAAACAGACATGTAAAAAAAGTATAATCTTTCACATTTAAGGAGATGGAGTAAATGAAAAATTCAGCGCTGATGAAAAAGGCCAGGAGTAGTTGTGGCTCAGTAGTTGTTAGGTAAGTGGCGCGAGCTTGTTAAAGCAAAGAGAAGCTAACCTTTAGTGACGTGACACGAGTGAACTTTTTGGGAGAAATCTGTTGATGCATGTCTGCTCAGTTAAAACAAACAATAGTAGCAAATTTGTCTTCTCATTCTTAAATTTTTTTTGCCAATCCTTTGTTCAGGCAAATATGTTTTAAGCAGTACGTTTTACATGATCAGTGTCTTGCAAAAGTGTCTAATATTACCTTTATTTACTTGGCATTGGATCGAACCAAAATTTGCAGTGTGGCACTCTGATAACGTTTACCTCGTAATGACCCACAGCTATTTGCTCTGAATGAGACGGTAAAACTTTGTGAATAGTGTTGATACTTGTCAATGAGTCAGTGAAGCTCATTTCTCTATGATGACAGTGATACTGAGGTGACTTATTGAGATTTTAAAGAACAGTAAGCGCTGCTGTTTTTGCCAAAAACATCCTTTGAAATGGATCTGATGTTGTCAGACTCGGGCGAATGAACTCAAACTGTTTCACAGAGGGAACCATTAGCTGGCATAATGTTAGCTTATGACCAATGGTTGGCTGGCAATAATATCAGGAATAAATAGCCATGTTTCTGAGTGTTAGGGCCCTGACTTAGGTTTACATGTATGTAGTCGTCAATCAAACTGCTGTGTGTATGTAAATGTTGGGCTTATGTTGACTTTTGCATTTCTATAAATACTGGATTGTTCAGTATTGACCAGAACAACTATTCTACCATTCTTTCTTTTTGCCAACCTAAAAATAAGAAACTCTACTATTTAACCAAAATCTCATCACCACCAAAACCAGGATAGTTGTGTTGCTGGCCTTCAGAGTAAATGGCCCTGCCACACAAAACACTAAATTAGGTTTTGTGTATTACACTATAGATCCTTTTAGCTGCGTGTGCATGCCTGTTGATGTCTGTTTGTGTGCGTGTGTGTATATGTTTTTCTTTGTGTGTGTGTGTGTGTGTGTGTGACAGTGACAAATGGAAGTAGCCTCCAGTCCATCTGTAAAGTGGCTGCTGCTTTGTGTGGTTGATAATAGCTAACAATAATTGTCATGAGATTTAAAATGACTCGTAATTATATTGCGCATTTCATAACTAGGTCCTGAGCTTGTTACACGGCGAGTTTTGTTTTTTAAGTCACGTTAACGTCATCACTTCTGTGGCACTGACGAACGACCGAGCCTGTGCAACGCTCAGCTCGGGCCGCATCAGCACAAGGCCTAATTCAATTTAGTTCAAATTTGTTCTAGCGAGCTGCTCATTAAGTTGGAGGTTTGTTTGTCTTCAGAAAACATTAGCTGAAAGTAGCTCTATGCGCTGTAATTGAACTCCTGTGTAAACCAGGCGAACACAAACTCATCATTCAGAGTAATGACTTTCATCTTTTTCTCTGATAGCCATACATAAGACAAGCAGGGTGCACTGGCATATGAAGATAATTAATGTTCCCCCGGAAAACTGTTTGGTGGTCAAAATCTCCTGCTGAACTGTACGTGTCACTGCTGCTCAAAGCCTCAGTCCTCCTACGGGCTTCTGTCTCCTCAACAAACAAATTAAATTAAGGGGTTTGCAAGCTATTAAAAAACTAATCTGGAAGTCTCTCGCTCTCCTCCCCCCCCACTGATGAATTGGATGTTGAAAACAAGTTTCAGGCCTCTAAGAGACAAGCAGCACTGAACTTTACTTGATTGCATAAAGCTAAATGAAGCACTGAAATTTACAGATCGGATACAAACCTTTGTCAGCATTAATGTAGATGCACAGTAGGTTAAGTATTAAATGTTTTAAAGGCTTATGAATAAAGAAATTATATATAAAAAAGAAACCTACAGGAGTCAAAAAGTAGTCTTGGCTAACGAGATGAGAGACAGGTTAAGAATTAAAAAGCTTTAGTTATGTTCACTTCAGTCAATGGATGGATGTGGGCATTTGTTTGTAACCTCCTACTGAGTTTGGATTTTTTTTTTCTGTGGCCATTGTATTTTTTTTCTTTAATGGCATCCTAAGCTAGTTAGCACACTTGGTTAGCAAGCTTGGTTAAAGGTCTTATTCTATGATGGTTCAGTGGACAGTGAAGCTTCTTCCCTTCTTAATAATACATAGGAGTGAGTCATTTAGACTTACCTGGATGAAGATATGTGGGTGCATTAAAATGTGCGAATGTCGTGAGACGCAAGGACACATATTGTTCACATAGTGATCCCACATTGCTTCATTCAAACACCATACAGGTTATTTAATCCTACATACAGATACAGCTAGCACTGCATCTCATGCAGATTTGGTTGTTGAAAGGCAGGGGCGTTTCTAGGATCACACCTTTAGGGGGGCTCAGCCCCTGATTATAATGTCATGCGTACAGTGCCTCGTAATAATAGTAATTGAATATGCTGTTTGCAAATGTGAAAATGATCGACTATGTTTGCAATCCTTAATTCAGGTGGATACAGATTACACAGTCTTGCCTGAAAAACAGACTCATTAGTTGGATGACCTGTTGCAGTTTCTAAGAATAGAATTGCACTACATTTTACATCAAAATTGTTTTTTTCAAAAATAATAATAGTGATAATAATGTTAATCTTTATGAAGAAAAAAATGATGGCTCTTAATTTTTTGAGTTTTCTAAAAGGCTGGGCACCGTGGACACCACAGTGTCCGATGTAGAAGTTTGAAATCGATACCATGGATGTTTTCATATTAGCCTAATTTTTTAGCTGTGGAAGTTGGAGACAACATACAATACTAACTAAAGCCACCACCAGAACTCATTAATCTGCTCCTGTTAGACCACTTCCTCTTCCTCTCTCTCTCCGACAGCAGCGCGTCTGGCTGTATTGATCTCTGCTGCTCTCTGTGTCCATTAGCGACCCAAGAGGCAGACGCTCTGTCTGTCTGAAGTGTGTGTGGCTCTGTGTGAGGGTTCATCAGATCCTCATCAAACACTCCAGAAGTCTCCACAGCAGAGGCCTCAAATATCACAAGTCTTATAGAGCCAGAGACGGGAATTATAGCGATTAAAGTAAACTGAGTTTTAGTTGATCAGTCTTAACTGCATCACCTACGCTCTGATAATCAGAGAATTTGGCACTATTCAATGGCTGGGCAATCAGATATTTGAGGAAAAAAGCTGAAAGTAAAATGTGCTCAGTACTTTTTATTTTCAGCAAATCTGCAATGCTAGTCTTTTTTTTTCTTTTTTTCTTTTTTTATAAATGATGAGGTATTTACTTTTCCCTTTAGGTTAAAAGGCAAAATAAAGGAAAATACTAATATCCCGGTACTGAAATGATCACCAGAATCTGAATCATTTATCAGGGACTGTAAACCCTCCAAGGGATCTCTGAATCTCTGACTTGGAAATCCAAGGACTTCTCTATTTTGTATCATCGTGCACGATTGGCCTTTGTGTTTTGGTCTGTTTTAGATAGTCTGACAAAACATGACATTTGTAGCTGTCGCCTTGGGCTCTTTTTTTCTTTTTCTTAAATTCAGCTTTCTGGATTCTTGCACTCTGTCAAACAGCAGAAGCTGTTTTTTTTTCCCATGCTAGATTTAACCACTACAGGCTCTTGATTCTCTGCCCTATATCGCACAGTATCACTTCTCTCATTGGTGAATTTTAGCAAATGTATTTCGCTCATGACCATTACAAGAAAATGATCTATGGCACACTGTTTGCTTAATGCAATGAGACGCTGGGTAGGAGGAGCAAGGAGTATTTTCTGACTTAGACATTGCATTTATGTTTCAGTTTAGATTTAAACACAGAAACAGCTTAGATAAAATTAGCAGTGGGTTAAAACTGAAGTCCTTTGTTGTCATTGTTAATGTGTCGAATAAAATGACATAGGTTAAAATAAAAGCTGACTGTGGTTTGAAACAGGAAACGCATTGTTGTGGCTCAGACAGCATCTTCACTCAAACACAGGACACCAAAGGTATCAGTTTAACAGCTTTATTGCAGGTTAGCACATCAAACAGTCAGTAATGCAGGACGGGCAAGTTTTCTTAAAATGAGAGATCGAGGTGAGAGAGGACGAAGATATCACATCAGTAGTTATTTTTAGGTCTCCCAATGACTCGTCAACACACAGACTAGTGGACAGTCATGGTTAAAAGCGAACACTGACTCATTCTTTAATGCTGGGAAAAAAGAACTATGGGTTTTTGTTAACCCGTCTATCCACCCTGAACTCCTCTCCATGATGACCTGAAGATCCCGTGACTGCACCACTTTAGTTCACTCTTTCACAGGCAGCAGTGTAACATGACTATATGTTGTGATAAACTCCTTGCACAGTTGAACTATGGTATTGGTTTTTTTTTTTTTTAAGCGCGACAGAGGAGTTATTGGTGCATGTGAACGAGCACCAGAAATCACCCTGATATTAATAGACTGAACCGAAGCTTTGTTAAATCATGCTTATATTATTCTGCATTTCAACAAGGCATGAAATAGAAAGAAAGGCAATTTCAATCCATCGTGCTACAGAAAAGTTACAGGGACAAGAATTTATTGTTTTTGACTTCCCTTGTCACAAATGTCCCCCACCCGACAGCATGAAAGATTACACTGACTAAAGGAAAAGCAAAAATTCTCCATGTAATCTGTATCATAGAGGAAGAGGAGTAAGAACCAAAATCAGAAAAAACACGAGACTCAGCCAGTAACGTTTGGGGCTCATCAGCCTGATATAACACTGATGTCCAGTTCTCCTCGCCAGTAGATAATAGATTAGACTTCTAGGTGCTTTTATGTGTTTCCAAAACTTTCCTCAGCTTTAACAGTTGGATTTTATGCTTTTCTTCACTTGTAACACGGGTGAGCCAAGGATATCCAAAAATGGATTGGCTCGGTGAGAATAATTTCTTTTGTTTTGGACTCCAATCCAGTTCCTCATTTAGTGGATTATACTACGAAAAGCACCCAGAGAGCGTGCACGCTTGTTTCAAACTCAACCAGTGTTTTTATGAGCGTATCTTACAAGTGGCTTAGAGCCAGAAACAAACAGGCCTACTTAAGTGGACATCATGTTTTCCCTTGACCTAATATCACTTGTATCGACTGACTTGCTTATTTATCTGAAAGCAGCAGCAGCGTGTGAGTGAGAGAGCGAGAACGGGAGACGGAGAGAGAGAGTTACAGTAGATGCTGCACTTAAAACACAGCAAATATTCAGTGCGGCTACAAGAGGCTCATTAAAATTTGATGCTCTCCTCTCTGTGCAGCTCTTATCCAAGGTAATGGAGGCTAATTAGTGCTCATACATACACAGCATTGCTAATGGGGAGTAACAGGTTCTGTCCTATTGATTCAGATGACTCTCAGTGCTTCCTGGACCAGAGGGAAAAACATTAGTGCTGAATGCCTAAACCGTATCCACCAAGGAAATGTTGAATCAGGATGTATGGATGTTTTCTGCAAGTAAACAGCATACGGTTGTGCCTGTATGTTCTTTTAAGGCCTTCTCACAACATAAACACTTTTGACTGTTTTTATGTTGTAACTGTTTTAGGCACTTTTACCTAGATTTCAACAGCAGGAAAGCAGCTCTAACGTTCATTCCCGTGATCCAAATTACCCTTTCTCCTGAGGTACGGCTCTCTGAGGGCCCAGGAAGTAATTGGAAGGAGTAAACAGTGTTGAATTTCACTAATTGATCCAGACTGCCATGAACAGCATTCATTCAGGCTTTGATCAAGCTGAATGTCAACATTAGGAATTCCTTTTAATGTTATTGATGTTGAAACAGAGGGTTGCTGCTGAGAAAGCCTGAGATAAGAGGAAGAATGAGAGGCAACAAAACAGTTGAATTCACAAAGTCGACCATACACTAACTGATACAGCAGCAAAGACGATGTTAATGTAAAGTAAGAAAGTTAATCAATGTCACTGCCACTGTTACAAATTTACTATGAGAACCATCAATTTTTAGTTATTTTTCTTTTAAACTATGTAATATACTCACGTTTACAGAGCTGTTTTCTAGTCTTACTGTCTTCTCCACGCGTTTTAGACTACAAGTCACATCTTAGCAGTCCATTTATACGGCACTTCATTCTACACACTGTAAGTGAGCAAGTTCTTCAGCTCTGGAAGAAGGTGGGAGGAAACCCACACAGACGCATGGACTACATGCAAATTCCATACAGAAGATTTGAAACGGGAAGCTTTTTGCTGGAAGGCGAGATTGTTGACCGCTCCAAGACTATGCTGCATGCTGTCCACCCGATCAAGGAAAGCACAAGTTGTGCATCAAATGTTTAGGAGTTACAACCATTTAAAAAAAAAAAAATTAGTCTCCCATTTTCAGAGGCTTAAGATGTGGCATGTGTGACATAAACAAGGAATAAAAGAAACATGAACTAAATATATATGTGTGTGTGTGTGTGTGTGTGTGTGTGTGTGTGTGTGTGTGTGTGTGTGTAGTTGGACACCAACACAAGTTTTTGTTTTGTTTAGTTTTTTTACCTGATTCCTGAAACATCAGGAGTTTCAGACCATAACATAAAAGGACCAAAAGTAATTGGACATTTGACTCAAAGGCTGTTTCATGGACAGGCAAGTTTTTCATTATGTCATTATCAATTAAGCAGATAAAAGGTTTGGAGCTGAATTAAGGTGTGGTGCTCAAGTCAGTCAAACTTTGCTAAAAAACATCTAAAGAAGTCAGCAGAGATCTGGACAAACCTTCTTTGGACAGATGAAACAAAGATCCACCTGCACCAGAATGATGGCACTAGTGTCCCAGTGGCACTGGGACACTAGTGTTTATTGATGATGTGACACAGGTTAGAAAAAGCTGAATGAATTCTGAGGTGTTCAGAGACAAACTGTCTGCTCAAATCAAGCTAAATACAGTTAAATTCATTGGGCAACATTTCATAATAAAGATGGACAATGACTCAAAACATACAGCTAAAGCAACCCAGGAGTTTATTACAGCAAAGAAGTAGAATATTCTTGAATGGCCAAGTCAGTCACTTGATCTGAACCCAATTGAGCATTTCACTTGTTGAAGGCTAAACTTCGGACACAAAGGCCCACAAACAAATTGCACCTGTAAGTCGCTGCAGTAAAGGCAGAGCATTAAAAAGGAGGAAACCCAGCATCTGGAGATGTCCGTGAGTTCAAGACTTCAGGCTGTCATTGCCAGCAAAGAGTTTTCAACCAAGTATTAGAAATGAACATTTTATTTTCAGTTATTTAATTTCTCTCCAATTTCTTTCTTTCTAACCTCAAAAAGTTGTGATGTTGTGTAAAATTTCAGAATACTGTTTCTCTACACAAAATTGCAAAGACTTTGAGTATCTTATAATTTACACTACATAATATCATCAAAAGAATTTGAGAATCTGGAGAAATCTCTGTCTGCAAGAGCCAAGGCCAGAAATCACGATTGCACACCTGTGATGTTTGGGCCCTCAGGAGGCATTGTGTTAAAATTTCACCAGGACCACAGTAAACTGCATACAGCAGCTATTACAACAGCGTGGCTTCATGTGCTGGTGCTGGACTGACCTGCAGTCCAGACTTTTCACCAATTAAAAGCATTTTAATATGACAAAGAAGACTACGGACTGCTGAGCAGCGAGAATCCTATATCGGACAACAACGGGACGACATTTGTCTCCCAAAGGTCCAGCAGCTCCTCCCCAGTTCCCAAACGTTTACAGACTGATGTGAAAAGCAGAGGGGATGTTATGCCGTAGTAAACATTGCCCTGTCCCAATTTTTCTGGGGCGTGATGCTGTCATCAATTCAAAATGATTTTCTTATAATGGCACATGTCTTCTACATTTTACTGTGAAATATGTGTTTACAGGATTCACAAACATTTCATTCTGTTATTTACATCCAAGTACAAACTTTTTGGGAATTTGAGAGATTTTTTATTATTTTGCAGTTTGTTTCATAAAAAAATGTTCACGTTCCTCTTGGCGCCACACAAAGATTACACGTCGGACTGAAACACAACACTGTGCTTCCCCAGATAAAGTATTATTTTCTATTGTTTATTGTGTTCTGCTTTCATCTTGTTTGCCATCTCTGATTAAATATACTAAAAGCCTGGCATCTGACATTTTATGAATTGTTGTCTTATATTTCATTTATTATATTCCACTGGTTTATCTATTTTATCTCACCCCGTCTTTATCTTGGCATTCCTGCAAAACATGCTACACAAATCTTATGATGTGTGTTATAGTTCTGCTTTTATAAGCAAGTGAAAGATGTTGATGAAGAGACAAGGATCAGACAGTTTTATTATAAGATGTCATCACTGCTCAGAGCTGAAAATCAATGAGAAGTGACATCCTTTGCCTGAACTGACCTTTTATGTAACCAGCAAGTTTCTATAATTAATGTGTCTATTTGCCATTTTTGGGATGGATTTTTTTTTTGTTTTAACTGAATTTCATTTTGGTTTAATAATTTTGTGTAAGGATAAATATATACAGTGTAGTAATTAACACATTGTTAATATCACACAGTTGCAACTTATAGCAGTTTTTGGCACTATTGTGAATTTGTAAAATGCATAACCATGAAGTGGATTTAAAATTATATCTTCATATCCATCCATGAAGGTAGGAGTGTAGGTCAACCAGTGAATTGACAGCTTCTCCTTCGTGTTCAGCTACCTCCAGGTACAGCCTCCACATCACTCCAGATGCTCCTTAAACTCGTTATCCTTTCACCCCAACCCAGAGAGATGCATGTCAGGCGTGAACCTCATATTGTTTTGTCGTTATGACGCTGATTAGCTGAGCTGCACCAGGCTCTCAATAGAGTTTTATCTGAATACATAATTCTCCATTTCTTACTTCCCTTCTTCTTCCTCTTTTATCATTTTTCTCCACTCTCCTTTGCTCTTTTACCAAATTTGACTTGATCGTTTTTTGTGCACGAGCAAGTCGGATGGGTTTAGCTCTCTCTCCTTATTAGCCTCAATAATCCAGGATTTAGTCCAGAGCTTCAACATACACTGCAAATTTTTAAACCCAGCAGAGAGAGGCTTTATCCTCTGGTCTCCATGTGCAGAGTACTTTTACCCAGCAATGCCTTACATGGCTGATGGCTTCTATGTAAATGAGTTCATCATAGTCTAAATGTAATCACCATGGTAACAGAAAGCCATAACTGTGATTGTTTTTTGTGCTCAAGAATACTTCTGTGAACAGAAAGTGGTGTTTACTGAAACCTGTGATTAATGAACAGTATACAGAAGACTCTTCATATAAATATTTATTGCTTATTCTACTAGTTTGGTTAAAAAGAAGTGGCATTAAGGATCCTCACTCTGGGTGTTTATACGCCATTTTGCATTGAATCATTAGTTAATTTTAAACTCTGGCTCTCGTCCATGTGGGTCTTTGTCCTGCCTCCTTCCACTCACCTACAACCGGTCGAAGCAGATGGCTGTCCCTCTCTGAGCCTGGTTCTGTCAACGGGTTCTTCCTGTTAAAAGGAAGTTTTTCCTTCCCACTGTTGCAAAGTGCTTGATCATCATCAGCTCTTCCATCGAGGGCTGCTGGTGACATTGACTACGTATCACGCTGTTGCTGAGACGGTCATAGAGGGACACTCGGAGAATCTGACGCAAACAGCGCATTTGGAAGACCTCGAGCTTGTTGATGTCATGCTTGAGGATAACCCAGGTCTGCTATGGTCATTAGTAACATATGAATAAGTCACAATTCTTTGCAGTCCTTTTACGCCGTCAGGACAGTTTGCAAAAAGCACACACAGATTTTTTTGTTGTGTTTCTGTTCTTAACAGAAAGAAAAAGCTAACCATGTGACATTAACTTGTCCTCCATGTTGGATATGTGGCAATGTAGGATCACGTGAATAAGGCCCCAGTCACACGGGCATTGTCAACAGGAAGAACTGTGAAGAAGCTTCTCGGATGAGAGGTGAAACATCTTCAAGAAACTCAAGGAAATCCTGTCGCTTTTCTTTCCAAGCTCCTTCAATCTCTTATTATATTAAAAAAACCACAAACAATAGAAGGAAGAAGGTCACATCATCAGCATATCAGCTTCAGCTTGCATCTAAAGTAATCTATTAAGATTTGTTTCATACACTTATGTTTTAAAATGGAACCATGGTTGAGAGATCATGAAGACTCTGGTGCTTTTCTCCAAACCTGCTCAGCTGCCCTGTCTGAGCTCACTTACAGGATGTCCATTACCTAGTGACCTTTACTTTAATGGATTTACCGTGTTCATAGCCTGATGACAAAACCAAGTCAGCTATGCACAGGGACTCTTGCCACACACCACGAACATGAGACATTCACTCACTGAAAAGTTCAAACATTTCCTCAGTGTGCTTGTGTGGGGCATGAGATGAGCATGTGCCCTTCATCATCTTGCCGATTCTATTTTCTTTCCTTGATTTGTATCCACTTTCTGAACATCAGTACGTTCAGTGTCCAAGGATCTCACGTTATTTCCTGATTTTCCAGTATTTGTAGCGCCATGATTCCTTTTTCCTCCATTCTCAAAATATTACCTCCTCTTTAATAATTTTCCACCCAAATATATAAACGCGTCAGTCAAACAGCAACGACATAGTTTCCGATGCTAGCAGTTTCTTTGATGTGGATATGTTACTATACTATAATATGGTGTATTTTTCTTTGTGTTCCCATTAAAATGGTTTAACAATCACATCATTTTGTATTTTGTTTCAACTTTGCTAAAACCACAAGATTAAACCTATTAATGGAGTTAGATTTAGATACTGAGTCTTTGTTTGTTGTTCATTAGTTGTCTGAGCTGACAACTAATGATCCATCATCCACCATGATTGCAATGCAGTCTCAGAACTATCAGCTTATCTGAAGATGACTTAGCATTTATAATGTATTTGCATTCAGAGTAAATTATTCTGTAAGTGTACTATTAATGCAAGGCTTAAAATGCAGAACAGGACATTGTAGACTGGATATCTAAAGGCTAATTCCCTGAAACGTTCATGTAAAACGAATGAGTACGGTGGCCGAGAGTTCAAATCTACTGCAACTTAAGAAACTACCAGCGACTAAAAAAACGCTGCTAAAGCACACAAAACACAGCAAAAGTTAACAAAAACACACAATGGAAGATGAAGAAATCTTCATGGAAACCAGAAAAAAACAGAATCTCACAAAACCAAAAGTGTTCTTGGGTAGACGATGATGGACGAAGGAACAGCTGCATAAGTGCAAGAAACCAAAACATGCGAAGGATTTCTTAAGATGTGTTTAAAAGAAGCAGAGAAGTCATTTTTGTATTAGCAGGGAGAAAAACGCTGCAGGTAATGTGCATTCTAATCGCATGATTCATGTAATACTGTAGATACATGCTCGCTCTTAGCCATTTACTGTTAGCTTGTCTCTTCTTCAGTCATTCTGTCACATTCTTGTCTCCCCGAAACACTTCAGTTTTGTTTTGGGACGTTGTTGTTTGGTTTTTGTTGGTTTTGTACATGTACATCACACAATAGCTGATCAAATTTAAGGTTTCTATTAGATTAAGTAGAGTTGTAAAAATAATTATGTTACAAAGAAAGTAATTTGTAGAAATGTAACTGAAATTGACATGACTGAAATGAATAAAAACATCTATTGAAAATAGTTGGGAGCCATGATGACCTGCAAGAGGCTAAAAGTTGAACAAATCAACTGTTAATCCAGGGATTTCAGTTGGGCGTAGTTCACCAGTAACACAGCTTTGCACCAGGAACGACGCCTGCTAGCTGCTAAACACTACAGGATTGAAAACACAGGACAACAAGCATGTCATTGGGAGGAAAATCCATATAACACATTTCTTAAGTGTCAGTGATAAAAACAAAAAGTCTATTTTCTTCCAGTTATCAAATTTAGGGGTTGTCCCTGGACAAGAGGCAGCACGCCCTGGACAGGTCACAGTTAATGTTGGCAGTCATAAAAACAGATAAGCGAAAGTATTTTTTTTTTTTATCAATTTTGTTTCAGAAATTCCTGTGATATCAATTTTTCATAGTCTCAGAGAGCAGGTCAGCTGCTCCATTTCCACGTTTTTATTATTATTATTATCATTCAACCAGTTATTAGCTATTGCTTACTTGCAGTATTTGTAACAAATGTTTGTCTTATTTTGTGAATTCGGTTGTCACATTCCCCAAATAAACAGCACTAAACTCAGTGGACAGATTATTGACTTTCTCTTTTACCACAACCAATAGGAACAAAATACAGGACAGTCCAAGAAAAACATGAATGAGTCATATTCTCCAACACTGACTATGTTCAGGTTATTACATTGTGACAGAGGTTAGGCCCGAGCTACACTGTGTTTTCGGCAGTAACACTTTCTTAATTGAAACTCTTGTTAAAGACATTTAACAAATACTAAGGACCAACTTGTAGGCAGAAATGACACTAAGGTGTATTTTTCAGCGGCAGTATATGGCATGTTTAAACTAAATGAAGCCATTGAGGACACATGCACATGTGACTGTCTTTCTCCCTCCCTTCCCTCAGCAGCCACTAACGCAATTCAAGGTGACAAGTTCACGTCGTCTTCTAAGGAGCCCTTCTCTCCTGACCTACTTTCTCTGGCTGCTACACTGCAGCGCACTTGCAAAAACCACACACTCACACAAGACCGCGTCCACAAACCCAAATACACAACATAATTGAATCGCTAATTTTATTTGTATGCACAAAGCAGCACAATAACTGCATAAATGTAAACAGTGATGCAGTAACAGACAGGTATGGAGCACTAATGAAAGCACAATTTCATGATTCAGTTGTTTCAGTTGCTACTTTGAAATTTACACGAATATGTAAAACTAACAAAAGCTGTCGAGGAATTTAGCCACTATAGTTTCAGCGTGTGTGTAAAATAATAAATAAATCACAACTGCTATTCTTCAAAATATGGTATGCCAATTTTAATTTGAAAATGAAGACACGATTTCAAAGAAAAAGAAAATACAGAAAACACTGCAATACAAATGAAAGATCCAAAATGTGAAAACGGTGTTGGCTGACGCTAAAGCTTAGTACGCCCACTCTGTGTAAATTTGCCAAAAAAGCATGGATACACACATTATAAAGTCACAAACAAGCTCACTGCTTCCTGTACAGTCCAGTGGAATAAAAGGGAAACATCTTTATAGCAAGTGTGCATAACCTAAGAAAGAAAAGCACTGTAGTATAACACAACACATATAACACATCTAACATGCCTGAAAAACAAGCTGCAATGGCAGCTACACATTCTAACTTTGCTTGTGGGTGGAACTAAATAACTGGAGATGTGATTTGCACAAAAGCATTAATCTGACCCAAACAAACCAGAGGGATAAATGCATGTTTCTTTCCAAAACATCCCACCCCCGTCAGCGTTTCTGTGCTCCAGCGGGGAAATGCCTGCACACATCGGGGGGTCAGTGCCTGAGGGACAGTCGGGGTTTGCTGGTTGGCAGCGGCAGCACAGACGCAGCGCTGCCAGTCTGCAGCCCACAGGCTGAACCAGGCTAAACCCTGCTGGCAGAGGGATGTGTATTGAAAAGCACTGACCTGGAATCAGGAATGTTAGACTAACACTGCTAAATGATTCATTGGCAACAATGTCGATTAGACCAACACCTTCATCTTTATTTGATATCAAGGCCAAGGAGAACGAACAGGAAGGGGGGGTGGGGAATGAATGAAGTGAGATCACAAAGGAGAGGGGGAGAGAATCAACAGAGTATATCTCAGGAGCTGAACAGTGGGGGAAATGTGGGAGCAGAAAGTCAATGACGCAGTCAGCATGAGTGAAACGCAGCTTATGCAGACCTTATTACCAGGCTGTGGAATAAAAATGAAGCTTTTCAAAAGACACTGCGTGCACTGGTCATGCTTGAGGATAGCACTGTGACCACTTTGCTTTTTACAAACTAAAGTTAAGTCAGGCTTTCATTTCATTTGATAATTTAATATAAATAAAATCACGAGTGAGTCATGCTAAGATGCAACCACAGTAATTCAAAATGCTTTCAGATGCAGTACAGGGAAAAAATATATAATGTGCATAGTGTCTCTCAATGAATCTACTGTAAGCACAGACAGAAGTAAGAGTGCACATATTAACCAACCATCAATAGCCAATAAATAGACGGCAGCTGGATATTTTCATTGCAGATTAACTGGCTAAAACATTGAAAATATCACTTTGTGAATTTAGATTGTAAGATTATCCATAGCCTGATGATGTGATTGAGGTGAGTTAGCCAAAATCATCTGGAATCATCCTCTCGGGGCCATGAATAAGGAATAAAACAAAAATCAATAAATACTGACGCCCTGCAAAGTCAAGCAGTGCACACGGTGCGGTGCAGATCTATGTGGGCTTCACTGCTAGTCCATCGAAATGAAAACATCTTACACAACTTTTATCAAGTTTCATTTTCATTTCTATAAAGAATTTCTGCCTTCACTAACTGCCTCAGGGTATGAATTCCTACCGCTGGTTACATTGTTTTTGATGGACTCAATTAGCTTTGAAAAATGGACAAATGTTTGCTCATGGTAACTCAAGTTTAGCTTGTACTCTGGGGGAAATAAGTATTTGATAATAATCATTTGCACATGTACCGGCCTGTCTTAAGTTTGCCGATGAACATGTAAATGATTCAGAGATTATTTGGGAGAAAGTGCTGTGGTCAGATGAAACCAAAATTCACCACATTGAGGAGCCAATGGACAGGACCATGGACTGTAAAGTCCTGGACAACAGGTTCATTCCCTCAGTCAGAACACTGAAGATGAGTCGTGGAGGGGTCTTCCAACATGAAAAACACCTAAAACATACTGCCAAAAAATAGTAGGCAGCAACAAAGGAGCAGCGAGAGAAGAATGACATTAAGGTCATGGTGTTGGGTAACCAGTTTCCAGACCTCAGTCCCACAGAAAATCTGTGGAGAAAGCTGCAGCTTTGAGTTGCCAAGCAGCAACAAAGCGAGTTTCTGTAAAGAGTGCACCAAAATCCCCCTGATAGATACATATACTGGTGTTGCAGCATTGCTGGTGTCATTAACGATACTAATACTTTTAACCTATAAAGCCAGCTTATGTAGGTGAGAGCAGTGTGTCATGATTTATGAGATGAATCATCAATTTGCACCACTAAATCCCTGCAATTTTCACTTTCCACAGAGTTAACACACAACAAAACACACTTTTCAGCTTTTCATGTATTTTAATACTGGGTTTTTTGGAGACCTGGAATATTAATGTGTCTCTTAGTCACTTTGGGTCAACTTCTGCTGTTTAAATGTGCTATAGACTATTGAAAAAAATAGACATCACTGTCACATATTTTTCTTAGTGCATGTTTCATCAAACTCAATTCAGTTACATGCTGAGAGGATAGAAACAAAATATCGACTAGATCACGCAAGTATCGATCTAATACCAATACCAGCACTGATATTGATACTATCGATATTTAGATCGAACTGCCCACTTTTAACTGTGCCACCTCTAAATCTTCTCCTACACAGTTCCTTGTCTATATTTCTGGATGTCTATGATTTTAGTTTTAGGCCTCAGAGGATAAAGACAAAAAAAGAGAAAAAAGAATCATAAAAAATGGATCATGCAGGGAAGTCATTGTTTTGTTTGATGAAACCCTTATAAAGACATGCACTCCCAGTCCATCTAATGGGGCTTCATGAAGCCCTTTAGAGGTGGTGATTGCACAGTGGAATCACTGGTGTGGGTCGCAGCTGAAAACGAGCTCAGCCAGCTGTGAAAAACCTGGCAGCTACGAAAACCAGCTGGCAACACAATAACTGCATCCAAACATACACAAACAATTCCTGACAAAACGGCATGTTTGCATCCTTTCGCTCAGTCTATTGTGTGGTTGTCATGTATTTACCCAGTGTGCTGTAGGCTATGTGTCACTGCATGCTGGAGTTGTGTGTGTGGACAGAAAGTGTGTGTGCTCTGCCGAGAAAGACAAAGAGGGTGGCGGGGGGTGTGGGGACAAGGGGGTGAAGGAAAGGTCAGACAAGGAGGAATAAGTAGAAACTGTCTCCTTTCCTCTCTCTCAGTCTTCGGGGAGATTTCAGCACCTCACTGTCTGATTTTCTCCCCCGCTGTCATTCTGTCGCCGAGGATATGTCCACGCTAATGTGGATAAATTTAAAATTGTATATTTTTGTCTCTTCACGTTGGGCTTTCATCCATACTAATGGGAGCTAAAAACGCTACTCGCAGTGGAAGCGTCGAACAAAAGAAAACAGGTCTCACGCTGCGATATGAACAAACTCGTGTTTGGCCCACACCATTCACGGCCATGAAACATGAAAATGTATTCAGAGTGAGCGCAACACACAGTTTGGGCAGAAAAATTGAAAAAGATTTCAAAGGAAAGACATGGAGGAAATCTCGAACAAACAGGTTTCAGGTAATCTAAGGAGGGGAACAAGTGAAATAAATAAAGACTTCAGCTGAGATAGACACAAGAACTCAAACCTGCAAGTCTTCAGAGTTAAACCTGGTGTATTTTTTCTCCCTGCTTTCCATCAACATCATCTCAGAATTTGTGGCACGCAAAGCAGTGCTGCACTACTGCAGTATTTAAAGTTGTAATTATGTGCAAACAGTGGTTTGCAGTGTTGCCTCGCAGTAAGAAGGTCCTGGGTTTGAATCCACCATTTGGTCGGAGCCTTAACAATCATTCACAACATTTTGTTTTTCTATTTGTTGTCGTGTAGTTCCCCCTGATTCCACCAACAAAGGACCGACCCAGGATATGGACGTCCCTGGTAACGGGATATTGGCTGCTTGGATGGGCTTGCAGCACAGCACATGGATACTCAAAGGACGGGGATCTTGGGAGTTCTTTTTTTTATTCTATTGTCTGGGGGTGGGACACTGTTACCCTTGGCTTGTTTAGAAAGATAATCTATGTCAAAATTACACTCATAAGGACCCAGGATTTTTTTTTTAAGATGAACATTGCACTGTTACAAGATGATCTGCATTATTTGCGTCACTTGTCGGTGTTTGATCGATGTGCAAAAACTTCAGGTCGTCTAATGCCGTCAGAGTTCACAAGAAGTAAACACAGAAAACTATCCCATCGCTGCCTTCCATCCTTTATGACGCAGATAAAATATAATTGCAACTATAATTGGAACATCTCTGCACTGAGCCACTCCTAATCAGCATCAGCAGTATTTCTCTGCACCACACACGCGTTCTGCACTTTTAGCTGGGCTGATCCAGTGTGTGCACACGAGTATGGTGATGCACACACTGCAGACCCCACTGAGAACACCCTGAACTTCAACACATGACAGAGCTAATTA
>VOQK01020098.1:1446-14240 GCA_015052645.1 Benitochromis conjunctus
GGGGGGGGGTGGAATAAACAGGATTTGGAGAAGAAGTTTTATTTATCACCTGATGTTTTTATTTTTTTGCTTTGATTTTTTTCTTTTAACCCTGCTCCTGTTATAAACTTGAAGCCCTGAATTTGCACAGAAATTTGAAGTTGAGTACACAAAGTTTCAAAGCAGCTTTTTTCCCTTCAAAGTGTGAATCATAATCCTTAAAAAAAAATTAGATACTGTATTTGTGCACACAGGTTTCAAAGCCCCTCATTCCCCTACCTCTACAGAAACTTTAATTTAAAAAACCTTTACAATGAAAAATGTTTTCATTTCTTCCTTTTCACCAAATCAGTATTCAAAGAAAAAGTGGCTGATTATCAGACTTCAGGTTACAGCAGTTTGCTCTATGAAGGACACCTCCATCTCCAGATTCATCTCAAATGAAAATTCTCTTTTGTCACTTTTCTCGGTCATCTAGCAAACACTCCTTCCCTGGAGCGGCATCAGTCGTTGGGGTGTTGGTGTTGCAGTTGCAGGTTTTGTTGAACTTTCATTGTGCTGCCATCTGCTCTTTTGTGTTGATGAGTATCGAGGGCGTTAGTACTATGATTACTTTTGTCCCTTTGTTTGCTTTGTCTTTTCAGTGTCACTGTACTTTAACATTTAGGTAAAGTGGACTTTTCATTTTAATAGAGCTGTTGTAAGATAAATAAATAAATGAAACAAAATTGATCAATTTAGTTTTACTTTCAACATACAAATAACTAGAATTAGAAGCAATTCGTAAACAATTTTGGGATCATCAATATAAATATATCTTTGTTAAATTCAACAATAGCGATTACTACACGAGCCATCAAAGCTAAGAGGTTATTGGCCAAACCAGTGGTTGTGTGGGAAGCCGTTATACCTGAGGGGGAGAAAACGCCATTGACTCCGCCTCCTGGTCCTAGCTCGTCCTTGGTTTTCAGAGCCAGCAGTTGGTCGGCGGTCACGAGGGCCGAGGCGGCAAACTGAGCACTGGCCTGGTCCAATGTATTTGCCAGGGTCTGCCAGGAGACCAAGAGTAACACGTTTACCAGATTTGAAGATTACAGGGGGGGGAGACAATTACAAATAAAAATATGTAACTGACATGACTGTCTGTTGCTGGACAGTTGATCTGCACACTGACCTGTGTGCTGTTGGCAGTGGCGGTGCTGTTGGCTTGCTGTTGCTGGACTTGCTCCAGCTGCTGTTTGTGCATCAGGGACAGCTGCTCCTGATGCTGCTGGTACTGTTCAGCTGTGAAAGCTGAGAGAAACAAAAACGGTGTTACAAATTCATAAAACCAATAGATCTTCTGACACATGTGAGCCGAGTGGTGGCAGGCTGGCATTAAACCCTAAACCCAGGTCAAGACAAGTACCACATGGTGCATACAGAGCCTTTCAGATACACTGTCCGTGACACATTATGCACAATGTATTGCAGATGAAAACAAATATTCGACCAAGTTTCTAACTGCTTTTTGGTGAATAAAAACCACACTTGGGAAAGTAAGCCACTCCAACAGTCTGAGCCAAACTGCAACACACAGACAACAACTCTGTCCACTCACACCCACTCAATATGCCTCGTTTGATAAGCCAGCAGGGAAGCAGACAACAGTACAACAAAGGCCTAAGACTTCAGTCATGAAGGAGCATCTTCAGTCTGGGATTTCACCGTTATGCTGCAGGCCTTATTCATGAGCCCAGTTTGCAGTAACTGAATGACATCACCAGAAACCAGTGGTCACTATGAACAAAGCAAAACCTGAATTATTTTTACCACCAAACGACCGATGTTTGGTAACGAGTACGTCCATTTATTATCCAGGTTACTTCTGGTGGTTTTGTACTACAATAAAACATTCCAGCTTTGGTTCACAAAAGCACATGTGATAGGAAAATAAATGGTTTTGGCCATCTTCAGGTAAACCCAGGGTGTTCCAGAAAATATATTCCCAGATTTCCTGCCTGACAACTGAGGTTTACTACAAAGCAAGATTATACGGTTAGCAAGTTTAAAGTAAGAGTTTCTAATGTCGCAAAGGTGGCTCTCTCAACCTGGCTAAATCCCTACACAAAAAAAGTATGACTGTTTTGCAATAGATTCCTCCAAAGACCTGTATTTTATATATGCAACCAGATGAGCCATACATCATGAACTCCACCAAATAAAGCCCTGCCAAGGCACAACAGCATAAAACGTGCCTGTTGCAGTTTCAGGAACTTGTCTTTTGTGCATCACCCAATAAATGCATGAATATGTTTTCATACTTGGTCCTAATTAACTGCCAAGTCCATTTACATTGGAGCAAATTAGTCTATTTATAGGATCTTATTAGTGGCAAAACTCAAGTCAGTATTTAATCTGAAGTGATAGCCACATCTGTCATTAGGCTACTGGACAGTTAGTCCTGAACATGTTGATTGGCACATTTAACTTGATCAAGTTAGATATTAATGGCATCACTGGGATTGGCATTGCAAATGAAATACACTAGGTGGAAATAGCTCCGTTTTAAGTTGAAGAGTAAAATATGCCTCTAAGCAAAGGTGCACAGTTTCTGAAGTAGAAAGCCAAAGTCAATGTCAAACTCTTTTCTGACACCAGTCATCTCTGACGGGGTTTTTAGGTGTTGTAGAGCCAAAGAAAACCTGAACATGTTTATGTGGATCTTTCATCCACCTAGTATTTGAATCACAGTTGTTTACCTGTAGATAACATGGCCATAAGTCTTTCTTCATTAGTTTTTGTATTGACAAGTCCTCATCTCATGTTTTAAAGGCATTACGTTCGTCAGTGCATTGTTGATGTATCGATTCCCTGTGTGCTTTTCACTACTCAGTTTCATAACATCCACAATCTGCGTGCATCTTCACGTCACAGCTCGTCCTGTGGCATTACCTCCATCTGGAGCACATTTCATGTTTATTTCTTCAAATCTCACACCGTTTAATTTAATCAAAAATCAACTACTTCAACACCAAGTGCAGCTGTCACATTTGCTCATACACAATACATATTAGTAGAGTTTCTTGAAAGATCTGTGTTAATTACATCCATCTTTCAAATTTCTGGAAAAATCAATAAGCATCTAGTTTTTCAAGCACATCAAAACAACTTGTAGCAATATTAAGGCACCCACCGCCTGACTGCCCTCAAAGTAAAACCACCAGGGACCTGTGGCATCTCGTCTCTTCATCAAATCCAGTGCATTTCATGAATTCATTTATAAAATCCAGCTTTAACTGATACCTTAAGGAATGGGAGGTAGATTGTATTCTATTCAGCTTTACTCCCAAAGCAACAACTGTGCTAGATAATAAAATATAAAGATAGTATTAAATAACAGAATTAGTACTGGTCTTGCTATTGAAGCTCAGCCACCAAACAAAGGACTCGATGAAAATCTATGAAATAAAAAAGGTGCAAACATTGGGGTAAAAAAATAAAATAAAAAAGCAACCACACTTGGACACACGTCCTCAACAAGCCACTCATTTCCAGCCAGCGACTCACTTTATCACCGTTACTTTTTCGAACTCTCCAAAAGAACAGCATCCATGACCAACATACTACTGAAAATAGTCTTACTAATGACTAAACATTTAAAGTAACCAGAACCTTCCTGCTGGCCTACACCCAACTCTGTTGCTTTGGATTGCAAATTGGAAGACAGTCTTTGTTATGCTCTCAACTTGAGGACCGTGCCATCCAGAACATGCAATAGGGTGAGATCTAGTTCAAGTGCTGACATGCCAAAACTACTGAGAACTACCATTTAGTTTGTGCAGACCTTATAAAATAAGTCTGCATTTGCTTCCTTTTAGCCCTGACAGCAAACCCGCCACAATAAATAAAAATATGGGAGAAAGCTGCCTGAGCTCAGGATGCAGTTTGAGGGCCGTTTTCCTACAGACTTTTATTTAAGTGGAAGTCTTTGAAACCACAGAAGAATTAAAAAGGACATTTTACCTTAGATGTATTTCCAGGTCTGAAAAGTAAAGCCATCTTTTATACTGTCTGATGAACAACTGCCAATTACACCTCTGAATGCCAATGTTATTTAAGGTTCATACATCCAGAATACAGGTTATTGCTTTAAGTGCTCAGATTTTATTGCCATCTCTACAACACAACCAGAAAACTAACAAACAAACAAAAATTCCCACCCACTAAAGCTGGTATCCATTGGTATAAAGTTATGAAACCAACACAGCACAAGAAAACACATTAACAGTGTCTCTCTAGAGTCAGAAAAGCCACCTACCAGCAACGGGTGTGGGTGCAGGGACAACCCTCCCCGGACGTTGGGAGCCAAAGGGTTGCCCCCCGGAGGTGGAGGCCGAGAATGGGCGCTTCAGGCTTCGGCTCAGTCTCCTGAATAGAGGGTGGGCATTGTCCAGCTCATGTAGTGGTAGTGTCCGTGGTCTAAAGTGCCTCCATCGGCACGACTTTATATTCAACAGTATCTGACTGAGGTCCGTGGAAGTGGGGGAGGAAGGGGAAAGAGAGGAACTGAAGGAGGAACTTCTTTCCGAGGTATTTGTTTCTGAGGTACTGGCAAACTTGTCGGTGGCCGGTGCGCGTGAAGTAGTTGTAGGAGGAGGAGGAGGAGGAGGAGGAGGAGGAGGAGGAGAAGGAGATTGAGGGAGAGGCAGGTCAAGCATGTCTGGATCCAATCCATGGAAAATGTCAAAGTCTGTGTATGCTCTGTCCAGCAACACTCTGAGAGACAGAAAAAAAACGGTGAACAACTAAAAGTGATAAATTTAGCAGATCTCGCTTTGTTGTCATGAGATATCCACACAGATGAGTAACGAATGTAAAGTTGATTCAAATGCCAGTACTTTGCATTAAGCGAACTCACCTGCCGCCTCGTCCCACACGCCGTCGAGCCATGCCCAGGCATCGCCGTGGCATGGTGAGTGTGGTGAGACTGTAGCGAAAGCGAGCTTCTGCCAAACCACCCTCCCACTGTCCGCACCACGGCCAGCTACCCACCCGATCTTGACGAGCCTGCGAAGACAGACAGGACACTTAAGTTCACCTCTTTCACTCATTCTTGCAGTTCTCTGGGTTCAACACATCTGACCTCTGCAGTTTAGAACCAAGCTGCAAACTCATCAGATACAATTGCTCAAGTTATGTCCGCAACATAGTAAGGGTTTCCTTAAACATATAATACTATTTTTCATTATTCATTACAGAAACTAAGGAGGAACAAAAGCTTATGTTCCTTACAGCATAGTACTGGCAGCCTGCCTTCCTGCGAAAGGCGTAGGCACCATCTGGGTCGTTCTCCTCCTCCGCTTCTGATGAGCCTGAGTGCAGCTGTGGATAGAGGTCAGTGTGAGGTCAGTCAAACAACAGAAGTTATAGGACTGAAGCCAGAAGTCCTCGTTACATTTATTTTATTTTTTTAAATAAAACATGGTTTGGCAATTTTGAGAAGATTCTTGAAGAGAAAAGGCAGAGTGCAGCAGCACTCCTCGTCTCCACATGTGGAGACAAGAAGAGGCCGTAGTGCACAGCCAAGTGGCTGCAAAGACAGGAAAAAAAACAGTTTCCAGTATGTGTTGTACTTCATAATTACGCAACAGAAGACGACAGATGTTGTCTGTTTACACTATTCAAAAAAAAAACAGGGTTTCGTTTTTAATTTTTAAATGGTGAATAAATAAGTTTTCTCAGTGTGGAGGATTATTTCTATAGTCTCACAGCTAAGGCTGCTGGATTACAGTGAAACAAATGTTTTGTGCAACATTTGACAAAATTTAATGCGTCTTTTCATCGAGTACTTCCTTAAACTTTAAAATGAAAAACAAATGGAAAAATAAAGTGAAGAGGAGAGGAGAACAAGGTCATCTAGTACAAAGGACCTGACTTGGACGAGTTTGACTTTCTCTGTCGCGGCATGTCTGCGAGTGCAGACGTGTATGAAGAGCGTCCAGGCGGCAGCACACCTCCGCTCCTCGGGAGGCCTACACAGTAGCTAAAGGGCAAGCAAAAAGACAAAACTGGCTGCCAACTGTCACACTACCAGAAATGGACCAGGTGAGAGACACTGATCTGGACACAGAGGGAACTGTAGGCAGACAATGATAACCCTTTTTGGAAGCCTTAAGTTTTATTCCCTCAAGACATTTATTTATTTTTTAAGCCCTGCTTTGCTCAAGCTGAACTGAGTACTGAGACTTTTATGCAGTTTTACTCTTTCAATGATTAGTCTGGCTGTGCCCTATGAAAGCAGCAATAGGCTCCAGCTCCCGGTGACCCTTCAGGTTCTACAGTGAAGCAATTGCATGGCAGTGATTTAAATCTTTCAGTTTGAGTTTAGATCCTAAAAATAATTTGTAAATACATAAATGTTTGATGTAATTCATAGCCCTCTCTTCAGCATCCTTCGGGTTCTCTACCTACACGACTCCTCATGGATGTTTTCTATTAAGCACCAAACAATATGCAGCCAGAAAAACATATTTTCTGGTATCTGATCAGTTTTCAGGGTAGAGGAAGAAGAAGAAAAAAAGCCCAATACAGATAGGTGGCCTTCCCCTCCCTCCATTCTTCCTGCTGTGTAAAAATCTGACCTGTTCAGCAAGTTCTTTTGGCTTTGTAGCTAATGAACCTAATCGCAACATAACAGCTGCTGCCTCTTTGTTTAAAAAAAAAAACCCACATCCAATTTCAAAACCATGTTAACTGGAAATAACCCAATGGCAACATGAAAAAAGTCAAACCCAAACCTGATCTGCGTAACATGCTTGGCGTTGCACGAATGAGTGCATTTGCTTAAGCGTGCAGGTACCTGGGAAAAGGGCTCATCATCCGAGCTGGGGAAGTCGTACTGGTTTAGGTCCTTGGCGTTGAAGACAACTGGACCTGTATGGTGGGGTGTGCCTGATGATGGAGGCAGCACCTTCGGCTTCTTCTCATACTTCCTCTTCTGCCGGGGAACTTCTGTCTTCTCAGGCTACAAGAGGGAGAGGGGACAAACTTAATGACACTGCAGAGGAGCGTTAAAGTACACCTTTAGAGACCACACCCCAAGGGCAACCTTTTATCTTGTGCAGTATTACTCTTAAAATATTCATTATATTAACTTTTCATAACATCATTTTGACTTTTCTTTCTTGGTTGCATTTTAAGCAGGCCTGTGGTTCAACAACATGACCTGCAACAATGCCACTGACAACCTGACCCTTTAATTCTGGATATAAGCAACTTCAACTAATGCATCAGATGTTTTTTTTGTCTCTTTTTTTCTTTGTAAGACAATTTTTTTCCCTACAGGCTCACCTTGGACTTGTAGTCCTTGAGGTCCATATGGTCCTGGTGTCGGTACTGGTTGGTGAGTGGGACCAGGGGGATGATTTGTGGCCTCACCAGTGCCCTTTCAGCCAGAACTTCTGCCATAACCTCACCACCAAAGTCTGACATGACATTTCTGCATGAAAAGGAGAGGATCACTTCATAAAATTAAAGCTGAGGCAAGTAATTTAAATTGGCACGACTCCACATATAAACCCCAAAGTACACCAATGGATGGGGGAAAAGTGCCAACAAGTGAGCAAGCATCTGCTATCAAGGTGCTTTAACTTATGTAAATGTACTGTGAGTGCAACCTGGAGGCTGGCTTACCTCTTCTCAAAAATCTCCAGTGTGAGGTGCAGCAGCTCTCGCTTGCTCTTCTCCCTCCTCTTGATCATTTCCAGGATTGTGACGGCTCGGCTGAGATCTCTGCGAAGCTTCAACATCTTCTCGTACGAGGCCTCATCATTTTTACGGTTCTAAGACGTAAAGCGACATTTACAAAAAAGGCATAAGAAATAAAAACAAAAGCAATCCCCAAAAGCAACACTGATTGTATAGGATTGCAGAAACGCAGATCTAAACATTAGCAACAGTGAATGAGAGCACCGACCTTCCTAGTTTGCATCTTCTCAGTGCGTCGTCGGAAGGCCACGTAGGGGTCACTGGTGCTCGAGCCGTCCCGTTTCTCCTGCTTGACGCTGGGAATGAGAGAGTTGGCTTTGCTGTTTTTCCTCTTGCGGCTCCAGTAGTCAAAGACCTCTTTGATGAGCTCATCATCCTCTTTCAGCAGCAGTTTGGCCTCAGGAAGACTCACGGCCTGCGAGGGCCACAAAGCAGACAAATACAATCAAGTTAGAGAGCAGTGAGGGTGACAAATCTGACGCTGCCTACCATCAGTGGATTCAGGTCAGTGTTACTAACTAATGCAGTCTTAAAAGGTTCTTTAACTGGTGAAACTCACTTTGGAACAAGCCTGATAAGAATTTGACATTTTTTTACAGTTCGAACCTGCTGTCCACTGCCTTTCTCGAGCCGGTCAATCATTTCCTCAAACTGCAGGTAGCTGATCTCCATCTTCTTTTTCAGCTTGTTGACAAAGGCCTCATCATCTGAGTCCAGGTCATAATCTGGCTGCTCTGTGTCCAAGCTGAAAGCTGCGAGAGGGAGGCAAAAAATTAATAAAAAAATAATATAAAATTTTAAAACTACAAGGAACCATACAAAGCATTTAGATTGTTTCTGGACAAGTTCACACAAGCTTGCTTTGGTCTCACTAAAACATACAGACAAGATGCAGATAACAGACTCATTTGATCCAGCCTATTTTTGGATTCCAAATAGTTCTTACTGTTTATTCTAATGCTAAAAAAGGACAATCAATTCGACAAAACAACATTGGAGAGTTTTGTACAGGGGAATATAACCAATTATTATTATGGACCGAGCAGCAACAAAACACCTGCTGCATAAAATATATAATCCAAAATTAAAGCGTTAACTAAAATAAATGAGTGTTCAGCAGCTGTTGGACATGAAGGCTGGGGATGCACTGGATGATTATCAGGCTTAATTACACCAGATTTGCCATTTCAGACAACTGGAAAGAAGGGCTGTCTGGAGACCGAGTGGAACCAGTGAACAGTAAAGATTATCTGGGTTTGTTGTAGAGTGTGGACACAGTGCGTTATCGCTCCCTTTTCCCCCCCTTAAATTTTTTGGCCAATCTGTTATATGCTATTTAAACATCAGTATTACCGAAGCAGTTTCCATTCCAAAAGCACTACCAGGACGCACCCCAAAGCCATGTGCCATCTGAACCGCCCTGATGCACAGGAGGCAGGCATCAACCAATGACAATAAGTGACCATAAACATTGTTTCAGGCACAAAATGTGTGTTTATGACTGTAAACCATCTTTAATCCCCAGGCGGCCATAAAACTGCTTCGAAAACCTGCATCGAAGCAACACCCTGAGCAACTGAGAGTCAAAGCAGATAGATGCCTGTGTACCACTTAAAGTGGACATGAAACGCTGCATGTATAAAGTCTAATTTACACCATGGATCCCTGCTCTTAAAACCGGACACTGATTTAACACCGTCTGAAAAGCTGGATTTAAGAAATGCTTAAAGTTTTTAGAACATGTTAAGCACCATCGTGTGCCATTACAGAACAGCAGTAAGTGGGTCTTCCTTGTTTGGCTAGCTGCATTCAAATGTGGAAGTCTGTTTAATGTTAGCTGTAATGATTGGTAGAGCAGTAAGGTGTAGAGGACAGCCTGTTTGAGTCACCAGACCCACTCAAACAAACAACCAAAAATCCTTAACTTCCCAGGTATGCATGTAGTAATTCAAACAACACCTTAGCAGGGACTTTAATGACAAAAAGATTACAGAGGATACTGGTAAGCCTTCAAGTGGTCTGGACTGAATCCTTTAGCAGGCTAACAACATGGTTGACACCCTGTTCTAGATTGATCGTGCTGATCTAAGTCTGAGCTTCTCGGGAGCGCCACTCTAAAGAAAAAGGGAAAAAGGGAGAAACCAAGAGCTTCACAAAGAAAATGAATACAAAAAAAATAGTCCTTTTAACTCCATTAACAACAGAATCTGAACTGAATTTGCACTCTTGTAGTTTGTCTAAAGCCAAGGAGTCACATCTCAGACATTGAAATGACCATATTTATTTTGCCTGAAACCTCACAGCCAGCTGCATCTACTCAAGAATGCAGGCGCATCTGCCAAAATCAAATTAAAACATCTATGCTAACTGAACTTATACCTGCAGAACAAAATGTGTAGATCAAAGTATTTGCAGTTTCAGCTTTAAAATAAAACCCTCAGTTCAAATTTAATTACACCAATTCACTTTCATCTTGAGATGCCAATTAAGCACAATAGATGGGCTGTATGGTTGTTGAAGAGTAAAAAGGCAAGTTCACTTCCACCAGCCAGGGCCATTAATTTGAAAATTTAAACATTCAGCAAATATATAAAAGGTTTTTATATGCATGGAAAATGGCAGGCCTGCTTTTGTAGAATTTTAAATACCTTTGTATAAACACTAAACTTTAAAGATTAAGACGGATCCAAACTGGGTTTTCTACTTGTTTCAACCCATCCAAGCCACAGACCAATTTCAAGGTTTTCCCTAACTAGACAAAACATGTCATTTGATAACATTGTATGTTTCAGATATAGCAAATTGCTTTTCTTTTGAGAAACAATTGCAGCAAACCACTGCAGCCATGGTTACTAAACAAAGCCACGTAGGAAAATCATTTCCTCCGATTTCATTACTGGGACAGACAATCGTCATTTATTTAAAATAAAAAAACAAACAAAAAAAAACAACAACATGACAACTTCAAGCTAACAAAGCATGATGCCAATAAAAATTATTTAAATAATAATAAAAATCTCCATCACCTAAACTGGCTGGGATCATTTTACACTAAGTAGCAGCTAACCTTCTACTTTATTAAGTGGCTTGCTTTCAATATAGGATATGTTTAAATGTCAGTTCAGGTCACTTCTCCCCCCTTGCATCTTGGAGAAACGATTATAGCGCTGAGGGTAAAGTAAATCTAATAACATGAGTGACAATTTTCAAATTAGAAAAGCAAGTAACACTGATGTGAAGTGTTCAACTCATTGCGGCGTATAATTTTTGCTCGGCAAGCCCCCACGTGTCATTTAACACATTTGAAATAAATGAAGGGAACACCATTACAGGCTAATGAAAACAACTGGGGCCCCTAATCTTCTACATCACACTCATTTTCTCTGCTTTCTGCATCACAAACTTTCCATTAGAGAAGCCCACTTACGCTGTATGTGAATTAGCTGCTTTGGCATCTTGAAGTCTCCGGGGTAGAGGGAGTCGTAATAGGTGATGTTGCTCTCCGCCTCCGGTACTGGGATGACCATATTGTCCCGCTTCTCGCCATAGACCTGCTGTGCCGAGATGGCCCGCTGGAGATGGTGTTCCTACAAGAGACACGGAGACGAGGTGAGGATGATGTCCTCTTCAAAACAAAACTTAGCAAAGTACTTTTCCTGAAATCAGCAGGCTGATATGAAGGCAAGAGGCAGGATATCAATGCTAAAGCTTTGTAAACACTAAACAACTATCAACTGATATGATCGCCAAGCTGAAGGACAGACATATCAAGTTGGGTTTTAGGCTATTTTAAAGGTTTATTTTTTGCTTTTAAACTGTAAAATGTCATGCTTAGAGTGTTTTGACAATGATAAAATATTAGGTTAACGGTTTAAATTTTAAAAATATCAATGCTGTGGTATGGATCAAGCGATAGTTTGGTCAGGTAATACTCTCACATGCATAATTATAACCTGACCTTGCTTGTCCAGGGATTGTCAAATACAAGGGAAACCGCTTCAGTTCATCATCTCATTCAAGCATAGTTTAACCAACACATCCCTCCATAAATACTTTTTAAATACAAATTTGCATACCTCATTTAAAGCAAAGCACGAAAGGACTACAACAACACAAAATATTGAATGACGAACTTGCAACCAATGCGTCTAATACTTACAAAAGAAAATGGGATAAAATGAAATGTTATATCCCTTACACACAGGGCTGTGCAATCAAATTTTAATTGAAATTACATTTCGTCTTCATGGGAATACTAAAAACAAGACAATCAAAACTATCATTGTGCCATATCACTTGCAATAATTGTCTTGTTTTCCCTTTAAACACGTCCTTTTACTTTTGCCTCAAGTTCAAAACAAACTTTGCAGACTGGGACATTCTGTTCATTTTAATTTATTTTCCCCCTCAATTTGAATTATAAAAAAGGTAAGGCCAAGGAAACCTGCAGACATTTTTCTGTTATCAAGAAACCCCAGTACTACATATGAAAAGACCCAACAACATACTGTGTCACAAAGTGCAGCCTTCACACATGAATTTGACAACTGTGGTAATATTCTCTTGCATGGAGGCATTACTGGAAATTCTCAGTGTGGTATGGTTTTTGCTAGTAGGTTATGCACTAGAGTAAGCCCACCCCAGCTACTGGCATCAGTGTCTTTGTACCTGGGAGATGACAGGTTAAAGTTTGACCAACGTCCAAATGAACTGGACAGTTTGATTCTAAAATGCACTTCTATCAGGTGATATCTAGTAAAGCTGAAAGCTGGGGTGACTGTAAAGAACTTGTAACCCTGTAAACTGAGGTCCAGGAGAAACCAATGACATGCACAAGTTCCAAAAATTACAATACAAACATTTCTTAAATGCAGCTAACTGTCAGTCTTGTACACAGCTCAGTATCAACATAAGCATCAGTGCCTGCTCATGCTTACTTTGTTGGAAAAGTTGATCAAAGATATTTCCTGTTTATTTTTAGTTTGACGTCAGCTCCGCTGAACGAGTACATCTTATTCAGTGATGAATATATGTTTTACATACATTCAAAGCCTGTTTAAAAACAG
>VOQK01020098.1:14260-25611 GCA_015052645.1 Benitochromis conjunctus
TGTTTAAAAACAGTGGCAACAGTTACTAGTGAAGTGAAATGCATCAGGAACACAAACAGGTCATTGAATAAATCATCATCATCATCGTCTTTAAATCACTAGCCAAACGGTATGTGAGAACAACTAAAGACAACTCCTCACAAAGGACTTATTTTGGTGCTTTTGTCTTCTCAAACTTGGGACGTCGACATAATTGCAAACTCAACTGCCTTTAACAAGCTTTTATTGTAATATGGACTTCGAAAAATATGCTCTGCACAAATTAAAATTAACAATTAATTTAGTTTCCAGCTTGAGCTTCAAACTAAATTTAACAGAAAACAAAAAGTTAAACATACAAAACATGTAAATTTAGTTTGGATCCTAATAAAAACAAGAATTTGGCTCTAGAAGTACAAGTTTTAGCTAAACAATTCAATCGTTATCTTGAGAGCAGAAATGGAAGCTTAACAACATTTTTTGCCTCATGGCAGGTAAATAAGAGATGGAAGCATACTGCTGCCAAGCTTGCTGAAGGAATATGCCGGAAAGCGGGAAGGCAGGCAGACAGGCTGCAGGGCTGATTAACTGGTTTGCTGGTGGGCTGTTTGTCTGAAGAGTCAGAGCTGCAGAGCCTTTGGCCCGGCGCCGGGCACCAAGCCACTGGCAGGCATTTTGTCAACACGGCCGCGTGCTGCTAGCCTCGTACAACGGCTCTATGGAGAGAGGGTGTGTTTATCATTTTCCCCACGGCTGTCAGACACACAAGAGTAGTTTGGGGGGAGGGGGAGTATTAACGCCCAGAGAAGGCTGATAAAGTGAATGAGTCAGTAACTGGTCCGTTATTCAAAGCAACTGAACTTTGTCTATTGCCAAAACAATCCCTAATAAGTCCGTTACCGTTGTGCAATCACATTTTTCCTGGCTTAGATGGGCCTTGGGAGGGTGACCACAGTTTGTCAGACATAAACCAAATCTGTGATAACATGCTAACACAAGTGCATTTGTTTTTACGTGAAAAAAATAATACAAATTCACAACTGGGCTATGAAGACAATGAAAGGCTCGGCTACTTGTGAGTGAGGTTTGGGGTATTTTCTTGCGATTCTGGTCATTTACATAAAAGTCCATTTATGAGCCAGGCCTAAAACTGTTATTTAATATTTATTTTATTCGTTTTTATGCTTTTTAAAACTTTTTTGGTTCTAATCATTTGATAAGCAAAAATGCTCATGCTTTACTAACTGAAACCCAATACTGACAGCTGACAGCCAAAACTTCCTCTCTGCAGGAAAAACCCTGATAATCCATATACAAATTCTGAGGAGGATGTACTGAACGGACACATTCAGATTCAGCCAATTGGACACCTAGTCTCCCCCCCCCAAAAAAACCATCAGCTGTGCAGATAACACTGGAGCCACTGCTGTGTCTTCAGTCACCGGATGTGTTTGCATTTTACATGCTTCCATCTGCCCAACATGTACCCTTGGTCTCTCTCTTGGACTCCACTAGAGTCAGTGCTCATTTATTGTATACTGGACCTCGGTGCAGCATGTCTGTTTATCCTTATCACGTCATATTAGTGCCTCACAACTTGTCTGATAGGCTGAAGCAGATGAGAGTAGAAAACACTGCACAGTCGCTGACCGCATTACTTGAGAGATTAGCTTAATATATTTATTATTATAACAACATTTAATTATGAGCATCCACCATTTAAAAGCATAACAAATCCAATTTATCCAACGTAGCTGACATATAACACATTTCCTGGTATTTAAAAGCATCAGTGTGGTGCACCACAAAGCTTGGCACACAGAAGTAGAGACCCTGCAACATGTTCACTAGTTAACTCAAAATCAACAACACGAGAAATGCAACTTCTTAACTTGGTCCTCTGAAAGAGGCAAAACAAGCAAGAAAGGAAAAAAAAAATCAATTCTTTTTACAACACCAAGCTTTGCCATTTCAATGCACCAGAGTTTTTAGTGTTATTCAGACTCTTACAGACCCTGAAACATTGCCCTCAGTGTGGTAGAGCAGCAATCTATACAATCTCATATGGTCTGCAGTCATTTATTATTTAAAACAAATGCAGCAATCGGATGAGGATCATCTACGAGACAAGACTGCAAAATGTGGACTAACCACCACAACAAAACTAATTATTTTAGAGATGCTTTTCTGAACTATTCAGTCAGAAATTACCAGTGGAAATAAACAGAGACTAAGGTGGTTTTCATTTCATTTAAAAAACAACAACACAATTTTGGTGAATTTTCGAGTGAGTATCCACAGTGGCTGCTTTTTCCACAGGTTTTAATCAACATCTGTTTAAACAACACATTTGTATGCCAAATAAATATAATTATTATGAATGATTACTCATACCTGGTACCTTTAAACAGCAAGTCACGATAAACAATATAAAAAAATGTTAGGAAAGCAAATTTGACAAAGTCTGACCTTCAATTTATAAGTTTGTGCTGTCATCTGCAAAACTTTCAGTCTACAGTCCTAAATCTACTTTACTGTGTCCCAGAGCAGTGCTCATCACCACCATTTGCACTTTTTGGGCCTAACAATATCCTGCACAGTCTGTTTAGTGCACCCGAGGCGAGCGGTTGTCTTTAACATTTATCGTTGCCATGTGGCGCTGCGATCTGTTCTCAGGATGCAGATTCAGCCACAGACTTTTTTCCCCCCTTTCCTAATAACCTCTCCATGCTGCCCTGCACACATTACCCAAACTGACTCGAGTATACTTGAAAGACATTACTTATTTACTTTGTATCAATATTAAGTTACATTGCATTTTAGTGTTAAAAGAGATCAAAACTTTAAGCTTTCTATTAAATAACCTCTAATGTACTCATATAAACAGTGTGCAATTTCATCTGCTAGCAAACATTTTCTGTCTAATCTTGTTATGCATTTGACTAGAAACCCACCATGAACATAGACCGCCTTATTAGTTATCTTTAAAGATCACAAATAGCTCATTCACACTATATGGGCCCAAATAACATTTTCACACGTATATTTCATCTCTTTATTACATCTTTCTTCTACCTTATTTCCACCTCTTCTGTCTCACCTCATGCCACATCCCCTGAACTAGCTCTAATAACAAAATACAAAGTCCATAAACATGATTGTTTATTCCTCATATTGTTGCAAGCTGGTTATAAGCTAACATCAGACCAGCTAGTGTTAGGCTTGTGTATCCTAAAAATCACACTTTCTGAGAAACCGTTTAATTACATTCTCACATCATTTAAGTGCCCCATGTCCCACAGTGTTAGATCCACTTCAAAGTTTCACTAACAGCAGCACTCACAGACAGACAAGACCAGGACATCCTCATCTCACCTCAGAATTGTTGTTATTGGCTCTTCAACTCATGACTCCTTTCACAAAGTTTTACTGCCTCCTCACGAGTGAATAGATGTGGACGGACACAAAGACTACTGCCAGCTGAGGTAAACCCACTACATATGAGCAGTGGCCAGAGTTTGTCCTAGAGCAGCCACGGGATAACAAACAGAATTTGGGGTACTGTAATCTACCAAAATCTAGTGGTGAGGTTTTACGCACTGTACCTTTAAGTTTTTTAATTTACACCATCTAGCAATGCATTATTTTAATTATACCGACCAATTAGAGCTCAGCTGCTGGACTTCTTATTCTATTACCTTCCATGTTCTAATGGTTCTCAGTTTATCTTAATGTTTCCTGATTTCCTTGTTTCACCTTTTTAAATTTAGTTTAATTGCTTATTAATTTGTTTATTTACTTTGTATCAGTCTTACAGGCTAGTCAGTCATCTGATCGGCACTAACCTGCATGAATGAAACCATACAAATACCTCTTAAACACGTATCATGTGCCACCTCACCCCTCTGCACTTCTTTACTTATATGCTATGAGGGAAAACTTTATCGACCAGACTTCAGTAAAAATACATCGCCTGCCAAACTTAATCAAGCAACATGGTTGTTTACTTTCCTGGCTGTGGTCATTTGCCTGACAATAAATAAACTCAGATTGAGATGAACAGTCAGAATACAGATGCTCTCGTACACACACACTTGCACTCTTTTCCTCATATACACAGAGGAGTCCAGAAATAGCCCTCTAAAATGACCACATTGATCACTGTCAAGTCTGCTGAGCCAGCCGCGGCCTCCTCCACCTTCTCCAGTCTAGCTTCTGACAGCTACTGTCCCCGACACTGTAAATGCCACTTAACATGATGGACAGCTGCAAGGGACAGTCTAGTAAGAGGTTGTTGAGGGATGCTTAGCTACAGTACAAAAGCAGTTTTATGCAGCGTGTGTGGGAGAGAACGATATTCAACACCAAGAGTAAAAGAGGTGGGAAAGTAATGGCAGCTACGAGCCTGGGCTTTTGTCCACAGTTGGTCAATTCAAACTCTGTCGGGCAGTTTGTAAAGTAACAGGCAATTAACTGAACAACTTTCCATCCCGCTTCACATATTGAAAGAAATGGGGGAGTGAATTTGCCTCAGTCCAGACCTTTGAATCAGTCCAATTCAGCCTGCTAGGGTGATATAACGATATATATATAGACAGAGATAGGATGATGATATGAGAACGTTTATAGTTTTATATTATGCTATCATTTGTTTCGTGGTGTCGCAAAATAAATTGTTTACGGCAGTATTTTTTAATGGTTTTGATGGTCACTGCAGTGGCTATATTAACTTCTTAGAGTTCTCTCTTTCTCTTATACTTAATAATCACATTACGGATGGACAAGCAACTGTTTAGACGTGTTTTTCCACATAAACCTTTCACAATAAAGCTGAAGATCCTGTTGAGATTTTTCAAAATAAAAATGAAATCATGAGAAAATACATTATTCTCAAACATCACATTTTTGCAATATGCATCAAACAAATGATCTCAAATAAAAACATGAACTATAAATGGCGCTTACAGTCACCACGTGGATGCAGGCACAGAGGATACCAGCATGGCCAGTGAAGATGAGGCAGAACCAGGAAGCTCCAAACAGAAGGACCAGTCAAAACAAACAAATCCAGGACCTTATTCCTAAACCAGGGGCTACCTCTGTAGCATGGACTTGGTTTGGTTATGAAAAGTCTGACACGGACCAGAAAACTGTACTATGCAAATTATGCAAGAAACTGCTCCCCACCACAGACTCAAACACAGCAAACCTCTTCAACCACCTACACAAGAATCATGTGAAAGAGTGTGGAGAGAGTTTATGGATGAGAAGCAAAAAACAGAGCCGTCAGGTGCTCAAAATAAACCTTAGACTCAAACGTTAGAACAGGCTTTTCCCCGCAGCACGCCGTGTAATAAAGACTCAAAGAAAATGGCGGCCGCTACAAATTATGTCTAAAAATGCAGTTTCATGCATCGGTCAAAACACTCGACTCCAGGTACACGACGCCCAGCTGAAAACACTTCATGCAAGTCGAGCTGCCCGAGATTCACAGAATTTACAGAAAATGTTCAACTTTTGTGATATATCTCGTTATCGAGATGATAAATGTCTTAAATCGGGATATGAGAGATTGGTCATATCGCACAGCCCTACAGCCTGCTCTATAAGACAACTCAAGTCTTTGCAACTTGAATGCAGCCTCATAACTTACTAATGCTGTGATAATTTACACCCCCGCCCCCCCAAACCCAGTATAAAATGTGCATAGTCACATTCAGGGGATTACTATGCACATGAGCCAGATCAACCTGCAGATAATTAAAGTACTTTCTACTTTGCTTGACAGAAATGTATCCATGTTGTGAGTATTTTTGGCCCTTTGATAAACAACTCACCTGTTCACACTGACGTCATTAGCCATTCCCAGATCCAAACGCTCTACAATGAGTCCCCACCGAAAGCAACAGATCATCCAAATTCTTTCTACTCAAATAAAATGATCAGTGTGGCTGTGCCCGATATTATTATGAAGTTTGGTTTTCAGGAATCCATTAAGAGAGGGGTTACAAGGTTTAGTTAGAAGAGAATTAGCTAGTTAGTTGACATCTAAAGATGACAGACCATTTTCTAACTTAGTTATACTTAGTAGTAAACATACAGCTCTGCTTTGGAAGTAAAATTAATATAGAAAACTAGTGATGTGTGGAGCGTTTGTGAATGTGGGCTAGTTGACGTTTAGTGACCGGTACCTCCTGGCTTGGGTTACCCGACGTGCAGATCTCGGGTTAGGTTGACAAACGGTGACAAACAGGAAAGATTCAGGCTAAAGATGCTGACTGTCTCCAATGGACAAAAAAGCTTGTAGAAATGGACAAACAAGTTATGTTCAGTGTTAAAATAAAGCCGCTAGCCAGTGTTAGCCATGCTCTGAAAATTGTCACACCACTGTTATGCACAGCACTACACATTTCAGCAGCATTTAAACCATGTTTTGGTTGATTCACAATGTGATTAGTGTTAAAATACCTTCAATTCACCCGGAGAGAGGGGAAAACAAAACAGAAAGAGGCAGAACTAACAGGAAAGATTTCTGTCAAACAGACTCATTACCACTGTACATGGACCGATCATGCTTAAATCCCTTAAATGACAATTTTAAGGAAGGACTGTAAATGCACACAGCATCTGTACATACGCTGTTTGACTGTCTTCTTTTTGAACTGTGCGGCTCTGGGTTACATATTTAGCTTATATACTCATTCTTTATTTAACGTGTCACCGAGTGAACTAGTTGTTATTTATCTGTCAAACTCGCCAACTCACTGGCCTGAAAACCTGGCCTGGAACCTGGAGCACAAACACATCCAGAACCAACCTGTCAACAGTCAAAGGAAAAGTGAAACAGCTGACGCAGGAAGCTTTCAAGTTGACATCATGTAGCCAGTAGAGACTTTGGACAGGTGACATGCCCCACTTTCCCACCCAGCAAGGTCACAAGTAACAAAAAACAAAACTGGTGTCTTGCCAGAGTGTGTGGCTGTGTGTACGTACAAGAAGCGTGTCTGGAAAAGAAGCAAAAACAGATGCCTGTGGGTTCCCAGCAGGGCTGCAGACACTGACCTCACTTTCACCCAAACGTAAACACGAGACAAAGTGTCTGGCTCCAAAACAAACACGCTACACGTGCTGAGGGAATTTCAGCGATGACAGCTCTTTGGTAGATCTACGCTACAAAACACACACAAACATGCAGAGACCGGCCTGTTGGACAGAGATATGACGTTTGAAAGCGTTGACTATTCGTGTGCCAAGCAGGGTTACAAATGTTACAAGGTGTCCTGCTGCCCGAGCTGAGCAGGAAGATGGACACGAAGCTCAAAGTTGCGAGTTCTCAAAGTCATGAGTTAGGCTCTGTTAACTTATGCTGACGTTACGAGCTGGTGCAAAGCAAGTAAAGCCAACAATTCAGTTTAAAACCTTCCTGAAGTGCCATATTTTCAGTATACTCCCAGTGAGGCATAGTCTCTGCTGAGAATGTGATAAATTTAAGCTGTCGAGCCATACATCGAACACCATCGCTGGAAGAAGCAGCACAGGAAAAATGTTTTTAATACTTGATCTCATTTGCTACCTGCTATGTCTTCCGGCTGGAACTGCAGCTAATAGAAAACAAAGACGAATGCTCAGTCTAGTTCAAGGTCATTTATCACCAAGAATATCCAATCTGTGGAAATCATTTCGCTGGCTACAACCTAAAGTGATTTCCACATCACTTTTATTGAGCTATGGGACCCAGTCGATCCAAAGTTTCAGAGCTCTAATGTGGGGGGGGGGGAATAAATGGGAAGCTATTGCTTGATGAATTTACAACATCAATCATTTTCTGCAACAGTGCTTTCATGTTATCTTTCTTATAGACTGATCTTTATAACCTCCACAACCTGTTCACTTGACAGTGCCCGACTGTGCAGGAGAAGAAACAAACGATGCGTCAACCACTCGCTTTTATGAGTGTGTGCAAAGAGCCTGGAGCAGAAAGCCCGGGTTAACAGAGAGGGCTGATATCAGTTACTGCTGTGATACCAGTCATCTCTCACTGGGCTTTTAGGCTTTGCTGAGTCAAGAACATTAACAGGGTTGGGGTTTTTTTTTTTTACCCTCACAGCTGAATAATTTTGTCCAGAGGAAAAACAACCAGGACTCAATTTTCAAACAAATTGTTTGTAATGAGCATTGAATTTATTCAAGCTTAAAATTAAGTTTTGTGCATCTAACGGTGATTTCGGGTAACAAATTGTCCTAACTACACGTGGACCAATCCTCCACGTGGAGCCAGATATAATGTGGCTATGCTGAACATACTATGCAGCGTCGCCCTGCTCGTTTCAGAAATCTGTCTATTAGCAGAGCGTCAGACTGCTGATGCTTCGTCTGAACACTCTCAGCCTGCTGGTGAAAAATAAATACAGTTTTTGCTCTCAGTGGGTCAAGTACATCGCTAGGGGAGACAACAGGGACCAGTATCCCTGTGCAGAGTAATGAGCGTGGAGGCAAAAGAAATAACATGCACTCTTACAAAAGCTAAAAATACACACCAGCAGCAGCAGCAACAACTACAACAACTCAAAATACATTTCCATCTAAAGTCTGACGCAGAATTCATAACAGACAGCTCCAAACACAGAGCGGCTGGCACGCAGCAGGCCTTGGCCTACCTCTTATGATAATACGACTGTTACATAACCGAGCACTCCAGCTGAGCAGAGCACAGACTTTGAAGTGACAGCAACCCCCACCTCCTCCTCTCTCTCCTCATGCTGCCACCCTGATCTCCTCTGGAGCGCCACGTGCCGCTGGTCTGCCAGCCCGCTGTGCCATCTGACACACTGAACCCCTGACACCGAGCCTCCACAACACTGGCTGCAACACGCTTTGCTTGAATAATTAAAAAGAAGAAAAGCATCCAACACAGATCCCTGTAGCGATATCCCCCTCGTGTACTCAACCTTATATTTAAACATCAGACGAGACGGCTGGGTAAGCTGTACAGCAGAGTCCTCAGAGAAGCACATATATTGTTTCATACTCCCAGGATGAGGGCACTGCTGTGTCAGACTGCTGTACAGTAAATTACGTCAAAAGCAAAGAACAGGAAAAAGAAATCCCACAGGGTGCATGTGCTTTACTAACACCCCCGTGGGATGCAGCAGGAAGCAGAATGTGTTGAGTTACTTGCAGGGACATCAAACTAAAAAGACAACTTTAACAATTATTTGCAAGCTTTGATTATTATTATTTTTTTTTATTTTTTTTAAGTTTAACAATGTTCTTATATGGCTCTTCAACCATCAATGCACGTTAACCAGACAGATGCTCATCCCACAGTGGCTTTCCTGTGGAGTAACAGGAAACACAAACATAAAGTTGCACAACAAAGTCCCAGTCTTGTTTTGCTACATTTAAAAGCAAAGCACGTTTAATTTACACGAACTTTTCTGGTTTATTTTGATGTTTAAATATTCCTTTATGCACAACTGAATATCATCACATCGCAATGAGAAATGCCGGTAACGGCACCTCTGGAAAATCGACACAATTAACATATTACAGAGAACCATCTCCTTGTTAGTGTGACATTAAATTATTAACCTGTGTGACTGCTGCAACACAATAACAAACCCACAGCTTCCATACGAATAAATGAGCCGGGCTCGACGTATGGAGAAATCATCACAGAAATGTGACACCAACAGCTGCATTCATGGCACACAATCTGTGCAAGAAAACGGCAAGCAAACATTTATTTCAAGCCAATGCGAGACGAACACCGCCGTGTTTCTCCAATGCATGGCCGCCTTGTTGACATTTGTGGCTGCTGGTAGCATAGATGCCACATAATTTGAAATCACTAGCTCCCCCTTGCCCTGGTCCGCTGCAATTACGCCAACACAAGGCCCCGTCCTGACAGACGAGACAAAATGTCGGAATCGCTCAGGTCACATGACTCCTTTGTACTCAGAAAATCACCTCACGCACAAATATGCCGGTCAAACCGGACAATATTATCCAATAACGACTCAAAGCATCCCCGCTTTGCCCAAAATCCGTCAGAGCCCCGCGTATAAGCCGTTTGAGGCACAAAACCGTCGTGTTTCTCCTGAGAAAACCGGCGGCCATTTTGTGAAAGCTTGCGCAGAAAAAAAGAGGGACGCCTGTGATCACGTAAAAATGAAACAAAACGTATAAACTCATATTTTCAAACGATTAAAGCATACCGATTCCTCTTCTTTCTCCATCCCCGTCGGCATCTGCGGCACTGCCCGGTTAATTGATGCATATTCGTGTAGGTCGGGTAAATCCTCACAACGGAAGACGGGTAGTGGCTTGGAAGCGTCCAGCGCCCGTGCCCGAAACGACAATTTACTCATTTTTCACAATTCGAGGTGCAATATAAATCTATCCGATCTCCTAATATTCACAACGGTACCGAGTGGAGCTTTCATGGATGTTTCTGTGCGGTTAGTCTCTATTCTAACGTTCGAATGGTTCTAGCTTGTATTTAGGGCGTCGCCAACGGAGCCGGGGGAAGGCCCGGATCTTGGTCGCTCTCTCTCGGACTGTTTTTTTCCGACGCTCCGCTCCCTACCGTTGGTTCAGTGCGCCATGGACAACATGGCGGACATTTAAAACTCGTTTGCTCTGTTTCGCTCGGAGCGGTCCAACCCCCAGTTCGTGTACCGACCATTCCCACACGGTCCCGAGCGCTTGCGCGTTGCGGGGGTAGGGGGAAGGGGGCACTTCTTGCAAACTAACTCCTTTTCCACACATACACATAAATTATTGAAATAAGCACCGGCAAGGGCCGAAATTTATATTGAAAATTAAACAAAATAAAATTTCAAAATAAACAAATTAAATGACAAAACTGCAGCTGTTTTACCCCCCTTTAAAAATAATAACGGAAAGAAAATTTAAATGTGATTTTAAAAACATAAAAAGTGGGACTACTGAAATAACAGGACTACGGTTAAAAAACAAAAAAAACGACAATTTTATTTCGCACATGTAATTAAAAAAAGGACACTCCTACTTAAAAATGTATATAATATATAAACTATGGAACACACAATTTCCATGAATAATTTATACTTTTGGAAAAAAAAAACGTTTTAAACAAATTGTAAACAAAGTTTTCAAATAAAATTAAAACTAAAAGAAATTAAAAGAAAAAGATTGAAATTATATTTACTGCATGGTGTACATTTTCTCTGTTGTGTAGTATTATTGTCATGGGTTATTTTATTATTGCTTCTATATTTTCTTCCTTTTAATTGCGCTGCTGTAATAAAGTGAATTCCCCACCTGTGAGACATACCGCAGTGTATTTTATGCTTTGGTTAACAAAATTAGAGACAGAAAACTAGCTGCAG
>VOQK01020103.1:1368-13466 GCA_015052645.1 Benitochromis conjunctus
TTTTATGTTGCAATACCACATAAACATAAAGACACCAAATAGCGATATCTTACACACGCAGCAAATATAAAGTGTACATTTTATGCGACCACCAGATGGTGCCGTTGAGTGCTGAGAGAGGTCAGCCGGTGACGATCAGCATGCAGGGCTAAGTTAGCAAACCAGAGATGTGGGCATCGGAGAAAGAAATCATAAAAGCACAATGTCATTGAAACATATAAAGGTATTTCTTTTGTTGACTTTCTTTTTAGCAAATCTGGGACAAAGATATGACACCTGGGATTTGTAAGGACTTTCGTATGGAAGTAAAATATTCTGCGATTCTGGGAATACTGGAATAAAAGGGTTTATCTCACGCAACACCATCTTAAGGTCATGTTAGGCAAAGAACAGCAAAACTAACAGTAACTGAGCTCAGCCAAAAGTCCAGCCAACCCCGTGGCCCACTTAACTAAACAAAGCTACATGCTAATTCAGAACGAGCTGCGAAAACAACGCAATCCATAAACTACTCCAGGCGCCACGACCCGCATCCATATCGTGCTGTGGAAATCAGGGGCCTTTGTTACGTGCTCATGACACCCAAGCTCAACACAGAAGCGAAGCGTAAAGCTGAGGAAAGTCCAGTATAGTAGTCAGGACCGCATTAACGCCTGACACGTGTTATATGTTACTATATTAGCTCATTATCGCACAGAGGAGTGGCATTCACTCTCATGTTCAAATTACCTCTAACAGCAGAGTAGTCCAAACATGCATTTAGATAAGTTGGACTAGTCTATAACAGTTGTGCATGCAACAGCTATGACAGGTTTTAATGATAATCTCTTTTTCCAGAAATAAAAATGACTGAAGTGAGAGGCACAGACTGAGAACTTTGTCTTTTAGATACTGACAAAGTTTAACTTCTGAGCCACTTGCAATTGAAAAAAAAGGTGACAAATCTTAATATATCCCATATGTTACTGCAATACTCAGCATATTGCAAAATGTTTCTCAATAATGTTGCATGATGAGTCAAGTATTGCAATAATATCTTTTCGTGATCATTCCCACCTGTACTTTTTACCTCATTTACAATAAGGGTTTGCAAAATGACAGAACTTCACACTGACTGATGAATTATTCAAACTTCCCATTGCCTGCAGCAAGACAGCCACACAGAAATCACTACAATGCAGTGCCATTAATCACCTCCATCACTAGTCGGGTAAGGCTGAGATGATTCAGTCAAAGTTATTTGATTTTTTTTTTAAATGTAATGAGCTAAAATGCAAGGTTAAATAAGCACCAACACTACAGTGTAATGTGTTTTTCAGCAACTGTGCTCAGGCACAGACCAACGTGGACAGGGGCTGTACATTTTTAACCCATCCCACCTGCAGGGGACAACTCAAACTGAAATAACTGCAAACTCCTAATCTTCTCAAAGTACTTTTATTGTCAGTGGATAACTTGGTTTCCTTCTGAAACTTCAGAGAACGCTAGAAATGATAAGCTCCCATCAGTCCTCAGAGCTTGAGCATGATATTTGAATGGGGTCAACCTACTCAAAATGTTGTGTCATTACATTTGGGCCAATATCAAAGCAGTGAGTTTTTTTGTCACTGTGAGTAAAATAACTCAAATACATGATATTATAGACAAAGGTGAAAGACACACTCTCTTCTGGTGCTTCTTTGCTTGTTTTGAATTTTCTTAATGGAAAAAGTGCAAAAACGCTAAAGCACAAATTAAATAGAGTAGAGGAGGTCGCCTGTACTCGTCCAGTTCTGTGGCTGAAAAACTGTGAAATACTTCCCTTGAGGAAACAGGCCAGCTCGTCTTCAAGTTCAAACAAAGAGCTAGCCACTGACCTTCGGCTGACCCAGCATTCAAAACATGCCTGCATCTAAGCGGTCAGGGTAGCCAAGACACACAAACTGTCAAAGATAACTGCACCGAAGGACAAACATTGTGGCTAATTAAACAATTCTTTGCCAAAATGTGATCCGCTGGAAAAAGCCCTGTAGCTTAAACTGTGTCATGTTTGCAATGCTCGACCATGCCTCCAAAAAATGATTTTCCCATAGAACCAAAGCGCACCTTTAATTCTGTTTGAAGGAAATCGTAGTTTCTCTCCATGAAAAAAGCTTGTCCATAATAGGACACCCGAAGCACGTCTCATGTTATGAGACTTCCCCCAGGAGACTAGGGTCAGCTCTCACAGGACTGCTATTTTTTTAATTTAATTTAATTTTTTAACTTAATTTTGTATGCTTATTGTTTTTATTGTCCCTCAGAGTTCTGGTAGAGTTAGAAAAAGACCACAGTTTGAATCAAGGATTAGGCATTGTGTTAAAATAACAATGTTAACCGTGTTAGAAGACTCTCATCCATTCCCTTGGGTACGAGAGTCATAACATTTGGTTAATGTTTGGTCTCCTGGACTAAACAATAGCAGGAGAGCAAGAACATGATAGGGACAAAATATGTTTCCCTCAAAACATAATTGAGAATGAGGTATAGCAGCATGGGAGTGTAATTGTGACAGAATACTGCAGTACAGCTCAATCAGGCTCTGGGACATGTAGATAAAGTGAAACAACAACCCTGGATAAGATGTGTCTCTCCCCACAGGTCTGCAGGCACTTTGTAAGTACGGAAAGATGAATCCAGGCATTCTGCATCATTATACACTCACAGGTTTATGCTGAGCACCAAGAATGCCTAACACATCTCACACATGGAAACATAAGCTGCACTCATGAACTACAAGTGTGTCCAGAGCCAAAGTTCTCCTGATAGCTAGCTCACGTCATGGCCCGGATCAAGTGCTTTTGTTTTTTTTTTATCCCAGGGTATCCTCCAAAGAGTTATCCTCTGACATAAGAGCAAAAATAGCTAGCGGTACTTAACAACTTGTAGATACAGGAAAAAACGAACACTGCTTGGACATGCCGTCACCTTTAAATCCCTACATATCACAGCCAAAACATTTTGCATGTTTCCTGAGTGTAATCAACACACATTGTGGCTCACTCTGAATTTTACTCTACAATATACATAGCAATGCAATTTGTTTGAATCTCACTGCTCTCTTTAAGCATTAATTCTCTACGTGTCATTCATAAATTCAGTCACTTACCGGAGGACCCGGCTCTCCTTTGGGGCCACGTAAACCGTCTTCGTAGTCATAGAAGAAGTCTGGCTCCTCGTATCCATAATCATACCCTCCCATGTCTACGTCATCATAGCTGCCGTCCAAATCATGCTGTTCTGAGGTGTCCACTTGATTCTCCCTGTACAAAGTAGTGCTGTTGGCTCTCAGATGAGTCTCTGGGAAATGTCGGGTTCTGGAGTCAGAGTCCCTAGAGCTTGCGATGGAGTTGTTCCTGAGTTCTTCCTTTAGTTGGCTCTGTCTGACCAGTGAAACAACACCTGTAGTGGCATCCGGACTTGGCTGTTTTCTGGAATTTCTCTCTTTTTCTGTGCTGTTTTCAGAGTGTTCAGTGTCCTCCTGGGGCCTATGGTCTTTAGCCAATACATTTTTGGTAGTGGTGGTTGTTGTGCTATAGGCAAGATCCAGAGCTGCTTGGCTACTTGGCGTAGTTACAGTGGGGCTATAAAGCTGGAGTGATGATGTGGCAGAGTGGGATAATGGTTCCAATGTGGAAATGTTTTCTTGGTCCCCCGGATGAGGTCGTATTGGTGGGCTCAGAGTTGAATGTGGCGTGACCAAACAATCTGGGGATAGTTTAATGGCTGCTGTGGATCCGACAGGTGTATTTTGAGTAGCTGCTACTCCAAGAAGAGACTTTGTCAAATGGCTGGAAGGGGGGTCATTCACCACAATATCCAAATCAGAATGTGGTAAAGGTAATCGGTAAGTGTCGGCCAGCCGGCACTGTTTTTTAAGGTATTTGCAGTAGTGCGCGGCAGCTTGGGCTGAGGGATAGATATCCAGTTGGCAGACTCGACCACTAAATGGTGCCGCCTTGGAGTTCATCCTCCCCAGAGTGAAGACACCCCCAGATTGCCCCAGTGTTTGAGATCTCCCCAGGGTTTGCTCCCACTGCTGCACCCCTCCACAATTCGCATAGAAGGACACTGAACGTGCACGAACCCCAACAGCAAAATTGTGCCGACGCCCATCCTGCCAATTGTAGTTGAAGTAGATGGAGGCTTTCTCTGCAGTATAAACTACCACCCTGCGTGGCAGCAGCTGAATGCCAAAATGCAACCGGTCCCTCCTGTCCTTGATACTAAAAACAAATGCATTGTTTGCTCGCCAGGAGCTTAGGCTAACTACAACGGAGAACTCTTCGCCAAACTCTGAAGGGAATAGATTGGGCACTGGAGCCTCATAGAGGGAGTTTGAGTCGAGCAACACCCCATATCCAGAGAAGAGGCCATCGAAAGGTGAGGGAACATTTGCATAAGTGGGAGGCTGTGAGCTTGTCCTTTCGTAGGGATCGTCTGTGCGGCTTTGAGCTGTAAGCCCCAATCGATAAAGGATATCCACTCCTAAATGACAGAGACAGAAACATTTATAAGATTAATGTGCTGGGAGTGAATTGCACAATTTTATGAAAATGTACAAATCACAAAAATGTTTCAAAACTGTTTTAATACATTCAATTGTATTTCAATCAAAGCCCAGCGGTGCAACACCAGGTTACATTGACTTTTCAAGTTAAATTCCTAATAAAACCCTTTTTTATTTCAAGAATTAAACCTGACAAAACAACCTAATGAGAATATATCTCTGATACAAGAAGACTGTGTAATTAGCTTATTTAGGGACTAAAAGCCTGCATTTTTAATAGCATCGAACTGTTTTATCAGTAGGATATTTGCTATCTATTGGCATCGACATTTACAGTGCTTAAAAAATGTATTGGAGCACCTGTCATGTCACGCAAATAAAAAACTGATTTCACATTTTTATACCCAAATTTTAGCCAGCAGTCTGGACTTAATTAATCGAGCAAACGACTAAAGCTAATTATTCTGTTCTGGAACACAACTTAATAACTTTCATTTGGCATCTTGATGAAAAAGCAACCATGTGCTTTAGTACTTTGTTCCTTTTTTTTGTAAAACTGTAAATTTGAAAGTTCATGGATCACAACAATTATATTTCAGCATTAAAAACATAATTTCCATCTTGCGGTAGACAAACCATTACATAAAAAACATAAAACAATTACCAATACTTTTAATTTAGGGCAGGTGTGGCCTAACTCTTATATTGGATGGTGGGCTAAAAGTAAAGAATTAATGGGACGATCAGTCTTTAAGCACGTTATCAGTGCTGATTTTGTGTAATTTGTCCACCAGAGGGCACTCTGCAACGTCCCTGTTGGTAAGTTGATCTGAGCAGAGTTGGGCAGAGCCTGCACTAATCAAAATTAACTAACAAATGTTAAGGGAACCTTTTTATGCTTCGTGTGTCATGAAAAAAGATGCTATCGGCCAGTATATCAAAAAATCAGATTTTTATATCATCAAATATCGTTATCGGTTTTAAGTCCTATATCAGTCAGCCTCCCTTTTTTGTATATTATTCCTTTCAAAACTATTTAAGATTGCAAACCTTGACCGTTCGCTCTTTTAACAATACTGAAAAAAATATTTGCGTTCGCATTTACAGATTCACAAATAAAAATGTAAATGATGAAAATCTTCAATTGATGCCTAAACATGTTGCTTATTGACAAAAGATTTTGATGCAATGGCATTAAATATGAAATAATTACAAAACAGTTATTTTTTGACCAGATAATCAGGATAAAGCACAAGAGAGCAGACACAAGTTAATGACTGCAGTAGTGGCATATAAAGGAGTGAAAAGACGGGACTGGAGATGAAGTGCTCATCACGTCATTGGAAGTGTCCCAGCATCCGGAGCCCGCAGCAACGTAACTAACAGATGCTTTTGGGGTCATTTGATCTAGCCCTAACTAGAGATACTGCCTGTACTGAACCCAAACTGGGACCGGACAAGAGTTATTTTCTTTTTGAAGTTAAATGACTAAGAAAAGTTAGTGAGCCATTAGGGCCATATAACAATGTCAGCATTATGCTGATGATCCAATCCATGTTTTTCAAGCAACAGAAAAGCAGCTGTGGCCCAGATGAGAAACAGGGGCAAGATAAGCATGTAGGCAGAATACAGGAAACTCCTCCATATAGTCTTTTTGAACCAATCTGCCAGGCAAACAGACAAAAGTACTTAAATACCACTTGCATGCAGGGCACATTCTGTCAAGCTTTGCATTCAAGAAAAGAGTAAGCTGGTGATCACTATGATTAATAATGTATGTCAGTAGATGATTGTCCACACATATTTTAACTATAGATATCAACTGAATTACAAATGATGGCCTCACTTATTTGTCTACATGCAAGAGAAAGCATGGAGGTATCTGTCAGCGCACTGGCAGACAAAGACAGCAGCCACGCAGAAGCGTTTGTTCAGTGTTTACATCTCAGCAGCAGTTTGACGAACTACGTTCCACTGAAGAAACGACTCCACCGTATTTGGGAATACCAGCTCGATAGATGGGCCGGTTGATTTAGTATTTAGTATAGTGGAAACGAAAAACGAACTAAACCAGTGTCCACATCTCAAGAGCAAAATATTATAGTATTGTCTTCTTAAAGAAAAACCTTTCTAATGAATGCATTTACACCCATATTATCCCAAAGTATTATAAATAAGTTATAAATCTTTTTTAGTCTGAAAAAGAGAACTGAAGAATACTGTTGTGGAATCTGTGCTTGCTGCTACTCGGCATATAGAAAAGGCATCAGAATCAATTTCCTGAGACAAAAAGTGGGCTCAGTACATGCCTGGAGACACAGACATAAAGTGCATGCTTCAGAACATTCTGTATACCCTTCATAACTCTATGCACTATACTCTTGGTTTAGTCCAATCCTTTATTAAAACTTTGCTATCAAAAACACTTTGGAAAGAGTTGGAAAAATACGAAAATCCTCAACTGAGCATCTAGAGGTGTGAATATGTAATCTGATAGTTCTTCTCTATTATGCCATGTTATTATTTATGTAACAAAAACTAAGCCAACATGCTGAAACAGTGTGTGAAAAACTAAGTACACTGCTTCCATAGGAACTGAGAGGGATAGTAGCAGCCAGGCGCTGCTAATCAGATGCACTTGATGATCTGATCAGCAACGAGTGTGAGCACCTCTGTAACAGCAGATGTTTTGGCACTTTGTAGGTCTTTAGCATTCAGGTGTGTTAACACAATGCCAAGGAGGAAAGACATCAGAAATGATCTTAAATCAGCAATAGTCAGTGTGCCAGTGTAGGTAAGGGTGTGAGCGGACAACCACATGCTGCATGGCCAGAAAGCAGCGGGTTTGAGTCTGACCGTGGCCCGTTGCTGCATGACCTCATCTGTACTTATTGTCCAATAAAGGCAAAAATCCAAAAATATAAAAAAACAATATCAGTAATTGTTGCTGCAGATCAATCTGGGAAGGGTCTTAAGGTCATTTTTAAACAAATGTGTGGATTCACAAGTGAAGAACTTGTGAATCCAGAGCTGCCATCTTTAAAGGAGTGGATAAATACTCCTGGAGGTCAGTCTGTGCTATGCACAGAGAAACTACAGAAAACCAAGGGCTCCATCTCAGACTTTATAGGCCTCGGTTAGTGTGTTAAGTTTTAAAGTTTATGACAATACAATTAGAAAAAGACTGAATAAATATGGTTCCAACGAGAAAATGTCTTCTCGTTAAAAGGAACATGGCAGCAAAGTTTCATCTGAACAAACCGCAAGACTTCTGGACCAATGTCCTTTGGAAACATGACAGCAAACCTTAACGCACAGTACCATATTTGGACGTGAACCAAACACAGCATATCAGTACAAACACTTCATAGCAATCAAGAACAGTGGTGTAAGGGTGATGATTTGGGCTTAATTTACTAAGACAAAACAAGAACTTTAAGGAACTTCAGTTTCCCTGAAGTTCTTGTGTTGTTCTTTTAGTCAACCATGAACTCTAGAGCCAAATGCGAGGCTATCTGCCTAACAACCAAATATTGCCTCAAACTAGGTCATGCAACAGAATAATGATCCCAGGCAGAGCAAAAAATCTACTACAGAATGGCTGAAAAAAAAAAAAAGTCAACGTTGTGATGGGGCCATAAAAGAGCTGATGCCTAAATAAACAATGAACTGAAGCAACATTGTAAACAAGAGTGGGCCAAAGCTCCTCCACAGTGATATGAGAGACTGATAAAGTCATAGAGCTCCTGAATCACAGGGTGCACTTCATTTTTAGTTTTGTTTCATATGACATGTGTTGTCGTTCATCTGTCTGGGTGCCAGAGCAGAGGTCAAGGAAAGAAGATTATAGAGATGAAGACAGAAGAAAAGCTTTTGTCCAGGATGTGCTTTCACAGGATTTTTAGTCATGCAGCTCTGATAGGAGGAGTATCTATCTGCAGATGATCCGAGCGCTCACTGTGATGTCCTCGACATTCATTGCCTGAGGTAACGTCAGACAAGATCCCAATTAATCTGTCTCATACGTTAAGACAAGGTGCTCTTGCGCTGTCTGTTCATTCCTGCTCCCCTCATTATGATGGATTGATTCTACTTGGGGAGGGCTATCACGTATCAGCCATGATACGTGGGGACATGGTGTTGCATGATGGAATGAGGGGAGGGACACTGCGAGAGGCAGTAGAAAAGGCACATAAATAGTCTACGTGAGGACTCACCATGACGTCAGTCTTAGATAAGTGCGACTAGACAATACTGCAATAGTGGAACAGACCCCAGGATGTGACATATTTTTATATTATTGCTTTAGTGCATAATTCAAAAAGACTTTATTCTTTCAAGAAAGTCAGACCCGGCATGAGAGATGAGATTATAGTTAGAAGATCCCAAATCAATGTAGCTCCACTGATAGAGCAGAGCCCAGCAAAAATAACAACTCTATCTATGATCACCTTTTAACTGCAGCTCTTCTCACCTTCAATTCTTCTCATCATTGTTGCTCCGTTTAAAAATAAAGATGGATATCACTTTACCCCCAACATCCGACCAGGTGAGGCACAGCTGCCAAAACATGCTAAGCTAAGATTTCCTCTTCCCATTGCATGTGCATTTTCGGCGCACAACTTTACATTATGGGTGCATATTTAGTATTTTCATTGATGGACCATAGAGATGAGAGCACTGATAGTCAGAATGTAGCAGGAAGGAAAAAAACAGAGAGGGAGGGAACAAAGGTACAGCGGTTATTTATGCTCCTTTTAAATGCATGCCGTGGCCGTGAGAGCAAGAGCGGGCATGTTAAGGAAGAAGGTTAAAAGTGATCAGAAGAGCAGCTAAAGAGGAATTCCTGTATGCACTCGCTCTTCCTATATGTACTGTATTTGCTCCAGCATAAAAGCAGAAATAGGGTGTGATGTGGTGGAGCTGTATTATGAAGAAGGCATCGTAGAGATACGCTACTTAAAGACACGTGTAATCCTAGTATGTGTTTTATTTACAGTAACCGTGTTTCTTTTCATTTAAAAACATGCTAATAGGAGAAGAATGACGTCAAAGTTTGCATATGTATATATCGATTATCATATATCGGTTTGTTTTTCTGTAATTCTGTCTTGCCTCTGTTCTTTAGCATTTTGGTCCTATTTCTGCAGTTGCTGCTGCAGGTTTCTTAGACTTCTTCTTTGACTATTACTGTGCAAGCCATAAAAAGATTCAACAACTCTTTGTTCAGCCAGCTGCGATCAGGAACTGGGGCTGCTGCACTGAATGGGGGGCCTCCAGCAATGTCAGATGGTTAGCGGGTGCTTGTCACTGCTGATACTGTGTCTGGCCTTCATTAAAATAAAAGTTTACATTTGAGTTGTTGTGTTTTGTTTTGTGCTTAATGATTTTAATCTCACCATGCAATATGTAACATGCTCCCTTGATGTGTATCGGTGAGACATTTTAGTTTTAGGACCAAATGTACCTGGGCTAAGTACCAATATGATGGCAGTGTTCTCCCAAGAATTAAAATCTCCACACCATATAACGTGGAACTCACTTGAATTGTTTTATGGCAGGTAACATGAGGCTTTCTGTTATTTGTTCGAGTGTTCTGTTGCTTACCTTGAGCTAGGTAATCTTCTTCTCCAGAGAGTGCTGCTGAGCATACTGACAGGAGCAGGAGAAAGTTCCACCTACAAGGACAAAACAAAGATCCGTTTAATGACTAGTTGTTGGGTTTTTCCTTCTGACACTTTCATTAAACATACAGTCACATCTTTATTTAATAAAGATACAATCACTGATGCTAATAGCTAAGCGTGGCCATTTGTAATTAGCATGGCTGTAGCATGAAGTGGATAAAAAGCTTATAGTTAGGGTGATCAGGTGACCCTGAACTCTCCCTTAGGTATGTTGCAATAGGCCTAGGCTACTGGGGGCTTCCCATGATGCGCTGAGTGTTTCTTCTTCTTCATCTCTTTTCACTCTCTGTGTTTATACAGCACTTTGCATTTAATCACTAGTTATTATTAACCTCTGACTCTCTTCCACAGTGTGTCTTCTGTCTTGTCAGAGGGTTCTTCCTGTTAAAAGGGAGTTTTTCCTTCCCACTGTCACCAAGTGTTTGCTCATAGTGGGTCATCTAATTGTTGAGGTTTTCTCTGCATTATTGCCTTACAATATGAAGCACCTTAAGGCAACTGTTGTTGTGATATGGCACTTTATAACTAAAATTGAATTAAATTGAATACTATTATGTTGCAATAGTCTTTAAAATTATGCTAAAAGTAGACAAAGCAGTACTTTACTGCAGCAATATACTCAATGCTCAGCTCCCCAGTATGTGAGGTGCTACAGTTTAAGAACCACTTTAAACAATCCGATACTGCTTGGTGAGTTCAAATAATTAATTAATGCTATGTCAATAATAAATAACATACTTATTATCTAATCATCACATCAAAAAATGAGTGCTAAGGTTAAATTTTAGTCCTTTTGGTTATGAAAATAAGAAGAGAAGAAGGCGAGACCAACGAGACAACAAAAGTGCTACAGGAGAGGTGAAGAGGAGGAGAGTAACAGACAGACAGATAAGGAGAATTAAAACGAGCCCTTGTCAAGTAATTAGCTGATAAGGGTTGCTTTTACATGAATTCTTTCATTTACACTAAACAATCAAGAGATTCATCAGATAAATGATTCATTCATGAGAAGAAATATCCATTTGCTGTGGTAGCTGATACTGAGTAGATATCACTAGTCGAAACATGTAAAAGCGAAAGCTGGAGCCCCTTAAAAGACAATGTGACTTCTCCGTTTCAAAAGCCGTTCCACTTTGACATTTTTATGCCTGAAGACGTAGTGAAAAGTGATGAAAAGAATATTTGAGCATCATGTTTTATTGTTTCCAGACAATGATGGATTTGATCTCCAAGGCATATGGTTAATAACAATTTAATGCTTTTTATGGAAACATTGCCTCAGCAAAGCAAGGACAATAAAGAGGCAAATGCCTCAGCCAACATTCACACAGGGTAAGAGTTACTCGTCCCTTTTCATTTTTTTCAAGTTGAGTTTCAAGTTGGATCTCCACTCCCAAAACATCCTGAAAAGCTACCAACACTAAAATATTTTCCATTTTATAACACACGTATGAAACAGTGAGTTATATTTTACTGCATGTTGTCGCTTAACTGCACAACAGTCACATAACTCCACTCTTGACCCTCACTGACCCCCACCTCTAGATGGCACTCACCACCAGAGAGCTACAGAGGAAGGACAGCAGACAACAAAGAACAGCCGCTCCTCAGCACCACTGTATAACCTTCCTACCCAAAATTGTGCAAAACCTTTGTGCAAATTTGGTAAATTTGTTCACGTTAACTGTAAATTTTCCAGTAATATTGTCCACTAAAATGCAGATAGATATACATCGATGTGTCTAGAAATGTCTAGAACTATACAGCTCAGGCAGTCGAACATGTGGTGACAACCTTGTTTTACGGTCTTACAATCTAAGGTAAGGTAACATTTGCTAACATTGTCGCCAGTAAAGCTGTAAAAAAAAAAAAAACACTCAAGA
>VOQK01020103.1:13486-27644 GCA_015052645.1 Benitochromis conjunctus
AAAAAAAAAAAAAAAAGTAGAAGAAGAAGCAGCTCAAAAAGAGGACTTCTGACTTCTCTGTTTCAAAAGGCGTTTGACCTTGACCTTCTTTAAGTTTTTGAAGACACGTCACCTCTCACCCCAGAGGCTTCTTGAGTTCAGGACTTAAGTTCAATGACCTGAGAACGTAAACAGAAAAAAAGAAGCAGTAACTCCAGTTTTAGTGAAGGTTTGACTTCAAGGTAACGCAAACAGATGGTTTACAAAGTCCACGAAACACTTCCCAGCACATTATCATCAAGGTTTTCTGGAATACCCTCCTTCAGTCATTGATAATAAAAAAAATCCTAATTAAATAAAGCTCCAGCACAATATCACCTTTTGCTTATTTATGCCCTCATGAAGTCATATTCATTCAACTTAGTTTCACTTCACAGTCGTCACCTGGTCGTCCCACCTGCATTGTCCCTGCTCCTCACAGTTTCAGAACCACTGACCTACAGTAAAGCTGGACATTCAGACCAAATCACATCAGCAACCCTGAAAACAGTAACAGCTGCTTATACAACTTGAGGTAATTCTGGCAACTGGTGTCATATTTTTCTCTGACACTGACACAGTGTGGTAGCTGTACAAAGTACAAGAGACAGTAGTCCTGCTATTTTAATACGCAGGGCGCTATCAGTCAAAGGTTGCTGTCACACCTTAATCCTGCAGGGACTGACAGGCTCAAACAGCATGACAGGCTCCTTACAAGCAAGTCTTTTTAGTGGCCTGTGAGCATGAGATTAACCCAGTGTGTGTCACTTTCTGACAGAGAGCGCCCCCCCCGCCCCCAGACGGGAAGCCATATTTGCCCTGCAGAACTGAGTAATAAAATATAATCGAAAGCAGAAAAGAGGGGGGGGATTAAAAAGACAACAAGGGAAGAACAGAAAAGGAAAAGGCTGCCTTTAAGTAGAGACACCGTGAATGAGTTTGTCACCTGTTCCCCATCGAGAATGTGGTGCGACATTCCACAGTTGGTAACGCAGACGTATTCCCAAAGCCGGAAAAAGTTACAAAAAAAACGAGTTGGGGGGAGCTATATGAATACAGTCATTCATCTACTGTGAGAGGATTACAGTGACATTTATAAGGCCAACGAGTAGCTGGTTCTGCTTAGACATTGGCAGCTTTTAAAAGTAGACCAAAAATAGGGCGGGAAAACGAAATAAATCACTTAACGTTCCTTCTTAGAGTGTATGGATTCATGTGACGCTGATTTAGACTTTTTTTTTTGCCCTGCTGTCTGTCCCACAGTCTCTTGTTCATGGCTATTTAAAGCATCTCTAAGGCTCTGTCACTGAGCACGTTCGGGCTATCACTTCATCACATTTTTAGAAACAAGTGGTGATCATTTCCCCGCTTGCTGAACTTTGGTTTGGTGTTTTAACCTTTATTGTGACATGCAAACAGAATGGAAGTGAAAAAAAAAAACACTACATCCACTCTTTCATCAGAGGTGAATTCCCTTATATGTGACAGTACTGCGACGGCACGTTTCCCCATCCTAGCACTTAATGGAAAAGACCGCTGAAAGCAAGACAAAGCTCCCCAAACAGTGCTCTGTTGACGAAGGGAAATACCACTATATGGGGAGTGGGTGTCATGTCAAGACTATAAATAATCACAACTTAAAGCTACCCTCTGCAATGAATCATTCCAGCAGTACCAGATCTTTCCTTTCTCCCCTTCAAAATTAGCTTGGATCCCTAACAATGGTTCATTCAACTGGGGAGAAGGCTGGGAGTCAAATGGAGAGGCAAAAAGCTCAATTACGCCTGGCAAATAGAAGCAAACCTATTACCGCTGTGTTTATAGTCTCATAAGGAATGGGAAGCTTTTTTTTAATGTTCATCATTAATGTCCATCAGGAGCTGAGCAGCGGCTTTCACGGTTTAATGTTTACATGTCTAATTTACCAAATCGATACATAACAGCGAAGCATGCAAAGCTGTTACTCTACACACATAGCTCTCAAATGAAACTTCCTGAGGAGCTCCAAGAAATTGGAAGCACTAAAACTGCTGCTGAGCTGCGTTGGTGTGAAAAATATACAAATCCAAAAGCTGCTCTGTTTTATTTCGCTTGGGGCAAAAAAGGTGCTTTGAATAGAACAATCTAAACAAACCTGATGAGACTAAACTTGGCTCACCCATCCCACTTTTCATAACCCCTGAAGTTTGCCATCAGGCTCTTTAAGCACTCCTTGGAAGTCCTCCACATAAGAGTCATTATTCAGAAGATTGAGGTTTATAGAGCATGACCTTGGAGCGTTTACCTAACCTCTACTGTTATGTGGTTTAGCTGAGCCCAGTCTAAAAATGCCATGGATGTCCTAGCAGAAATAACACATAAAATAACGCAGTGCCCCAAGGAGCTGTTAAGACCCAGCATCATCAGTGTGTATTTACAGTATAAACCAGTTGAGATGTTTCCAAATGAGTGCATCAGTTTCTTGCAAATCAGGTGTTCTGTTCCTGCATGTTTTGCTTCTCAGTCTCAACAAAAACATTCCTGGACACCATGAAGTAACTGATCTACTGCCAAACAGTGTTCCCGCTGGCTGGGTTACAGCTTCAGTACCTGTGCCCTTATCATAATAACGTCACTATGGAATAACTAAGTGGGCTTGTTGTCCTCTCTCCAAATGGCCATCAGCAAAAATGATTAACAAATCAGCAGGTTTCCAGAATTCGACAGCCTAATAGTGGAGCGTTTGCAAAGGCTAGAAATGATCATGATTTCCTAATTATTCCAAGCCACCAATGAAATAAATCATGAATCTAAGTTGACTCGTCTATAAGGAGCGTGCCATGTCTCTCCTCTAATGAGCATGGCTAACATTTGTCAGCTCACTCCAGTGGTACTTGGAGTCAAGAGGTCACTGCAGACCAGTGTAAAGATTGACTGAGTTCACAAAACAGTGAGCAGACAAAGGCCCGTGAGTAAACTTCCACTGGCCTTTATTTGTTTGCCCTTTCCCTGTTGTAGAGAGACCTTAGGAGGGTTAAATACACGCACTCACACCGACAGGCCAAAATCCCTGCAGCCAGTGATTCGGGGAAGGTGAGTACACTGCAGCACGAAGGTGGAGAGGCTGTAATTGTAGCACAGAATAATACAACAAAGGTAACCCCAGCTGTGGGACGTGGAAGTCTTATTAAAAGCATTTATAGTGAGCTCTGCCGATTATCCAGAGGAGCCAGGACATTGTTTATGCAAAGCCGTTCCTGTTCAGCTGTCCATCTGTCCTTTTTCCTAAGTTCTTGTCCTTGGTTTGGGGCTGGAGCACATCTAAGCTGACACTGGATGAGAGACAGCGTACACCCTGCACAGGTTGCCCATCTATCACAGGCTGTTAAGTTGTTCCCGTGTCTATAAGGGTTCATAAATTATCTAAGATTTGAGAACCGCAAATTAGAGTCCGCTTAGCTCCATTGCAAATAAACATAAGTGGCTGCTAAATACCATTAGATGGTGGGAATTTTGGTGTTGTTATTATTCAGTTATATTGAACCCAAAGTTTGACATTTTCTTGCATTAATACTTATCCTATCATGCAGTCTATTACAACTTATATAGGAAGACTTTTCTGTAGAAGCATTTCTCTATAATGTAACACATCACAAAGTGTTTGTGCGAATTTACCCAGAATGCATGGCAAAGAAAAGCTGTGGGCCATATTAAAGCAATTATAATAACAAAATGTTAGGGTAGCCTCATAGGGAGCGACACAGTTTGCACTTTATGTACTGATAGTAAAACTTCAAGAGCACATGACAAGGGAAATATCCCTTCTTTTCTTTTTTTTTACAGTGTGGTCCAAATAGGAATATCAATGGCATACTCAGTGGTAACTTGCCATTTGCCTCTTCCTATCAAGGAAATCAATTAACCTCAAAGTCATCATGTGACAATGTGAAAAACATGTGAAAAAGCAACTGCAGACATCCTCCAGAAGTCTCCTTTTTAAATCAGCTCTGGGTCTAGTTACTTAGAATTAATAGTTACTACCAATTTTAAATTAAGTCTAGACATTCTGCTTCAGTGACCTGACAATAGCAAACTTCTGCTCACATTATCAACCAACTGGAGGTACCAACCTATGCTGAGGAGCCAGCATGCTCTTAGCAAGAGTGTATGTGAGTGGTTGTGTTTCTGAAATGTTATAGTTCTAGCACTGGCAGCAATAGAGCAGCAATGCCTGCAACAGTGGGTGATTGTCTGGAGCTCAGGAGCCAGTTAACCACTGATGCATACACACCAACTCTGTCTGTGAAATCAAGGGAGGCCACATTTATCCCCGGTCACCTCAGTTTTCCCATAAGGCTCTCATTTTCACCCCCAAGGACAAAAAAAAGGATCTCTTATAGGGTTTCTACTCCACTTTGTTTGTCATCAAGAAACCGCCATCAGCAGAGAACAACAGAATGGCTTGTGATCTCAGATTTTAGTTTTTAGACCATATCTGGAAGAGATTCATAATAGAGTGCAGACACTTGGACTCACTTCTGATAGAAGATAATGCATTTACTGTGAAATACTCTTTCTTTCAAGGAGTGCACATTTTTGATGTTCCACAGGCCCCTGCTGAATGTAGCGGGACAACAAGACCTGCATGCTACATGTCAATAATGCACACTCCCATGAGGAATGTTTAGGGTTTAAGGGTGTTCATCTAAAGCCTGAACACGTTTACAGAGATGGACACATTTGCTGCTCTTGGGTCCTTGACATCTGCTTCTGTACTTCTTCTAATGTATCACTTGCAGAAGACGCATTATTAGTTGAAAGACAGCCTCATTCATCCCCTTTCTCCATGGTTTACTGTTTATTCTCCAGCTTACCGGAGCTGTGTGAGTGGAAGCCAAATAAAAAGATGATATTGTAGCAGATCGTAGACCGCATGTTCACATGGTGGGATCAAAGCCAAGCTTTCAGTTGTCAAATATAAAACAGAATTTGTCTCACAACTTCCAAAGCTAAGATGCATGGGTATGTGGAAAAGTACAGGTATCAGATGGGGATGGTAAAGCTTAACAGCAGAAGTCACAGTTACAGTGAAGCTAATATGCAAACAGGTCAAACGGATCGAGCTGAAGACATCCTAAAAAGAAAAAAACTACAACAGAGGTCGGTCGTCTCGTGCTTAAACTTTCTAAAATGCTGACTAGTTTGTGTCACATTTTGGTGGCACAATCGTGCAGCTCAGCTGCTGAAACTTGTTTGGTCAACAGGCGCCCTGTCAGGGAAACACGCCAAAGAACCTGAACAGAAATAAGTATCCCAGTTGCCATATCAAGCGAAAACCTGTTCCGGAAACAGCTTCAGCGCATAGATAGTCTGACATCTGCACAGTACTTAACCAAATGACCACTTACGTTGCTGCCGCGGAAACGTGTCCACTCCTTGTCCGTTGAGCTCCTAAATGCATTTGTATGCATTTGTCCAGGCAGCAGAGATCTGGGTGAAAACAGAATCACACTCAAGGGGATACCTGCACATGGGCTAACCTTTGGTAAGAGCCAAAGGAAGCATAAAGCGGACGGAGATAACTGCCACCTCAGAGTTTCCTCATCGTAGCTGCTGCAGTCCTGAGGAGAGGTCTCTCCAAACTCTTTCAAAACCAAAGCCTCAGATCCTTTGCGCTCTGCGGCGCGCAGTGATCAGGCTATTTCTATCCAAAGTGAAGACGCGCAACAGTTGCATAGGGGGGGAAAGGGGGCTTGCAGTGCAGCGAGTCGGTATGCACCAGTGTAAACTTGACTGCTCTCGGGGATACACAGAATTAGCACTCGACTTCTTCTTGGTCTCCAACACAGCAGATTCAGTTCCATGCGTCTTTGCCTCCAGGCGGTGGCTTCTGCTATGTGCCTCGACTTGCACTGATGCGAGGGGAACCCGTACTCAGCCCATCACAACCCCATCCTACCAGCTGGTGGTGTTGGATTTCACCGGTTACTGACTCGTGACATCACGGACGGAGTTTTGGCTTGAGTCCTTCAGTCGCTCTTTGAGTGAAGTTTCAGTGCTGCACTACCCTGCACGTTTTCAATATGTTTAGTTATAAAATGTTATAAAATGCACGTGAAAATCGCAAAAAGGATCACCCACGCGTGCACACACACACACACACATACACAAACCAACACTAAAAAAATAATGAAGTAAAACAGAAAACATCAGATGGCATCAGTTCAAAATGTTATGCAATTACTTTACCAGACGTATATGACATTGCATGTAAACTGGATTTTAATAAGAGCTTAATTTTGAAGCGGCTCTAAATAGTATCACTAACACTTTACATGGCAAAATAAGTGAGCTTGACTTAAGTGCACTTGATGCACATTCATATTCACAAGGAAATCGTCACAGAGAATGGGATTATTGTGGTGTGATCACAGTCGCCTGTTTCTGAACATACATCACACATCAAACAAAGTATAAAGCCAGTATCAATGAACTGGGACTATAAAGTCTTCACTCTCACCACTGAAAATGAGGCCTGGTTTAGAAAAATTAGGTCCAAATTGTAAAATGAAAGAAATACGTGGCGATATAGCCCTCAGTATCCTGGCAACCCCCCCCAAAAAAATACCATGCAGTATGTTAAATCGACTAGTTTAATTTAAGTAACTTTTATCTTTTATACATTGAGCATTAAACTGTAATTGCACATTGGCTGGAAAAGTGAAAATATGCAGTAGCGTGCTCACAGTGTGCTGTACATATAAAAACTTGACTGCCTCGTGACTGTAACACAGGATTAAGCAAAGGATGTGGAAAAAAATGAATTTTGATGTACTGAATAATGCGCTCTCATAAAACAAAACATAATGCTGTGATACAGACCCAAAGCGAGAGAGTTAGACCGTTAGATGTGAACGTGGTTTATGAGCTTAGGTAGCATGCCATATAGTTTGAGGGGTTTTGATTTTGCGTCTGCTCCTTCTCCTGAGATTTACACAAGCACAGATTTATTAGGTGTATAAACTCCAGCAGTGTTTATAATAAAACATTTGCTCCGGCACCAGAAAATGCTCCTTTGTTTCCCCGTTTCCCTGTCCTAACACTGCAGAGAGTTTTCCTTAAAAATGACACCCTTTCCTTATCTCAACCATCGATTTTTCCAAACAACAACTCACTTCCACCATTTCCCACCCAGACTAACCCAATAACCTTGAACAAGAAGAGCTCTGTCACAACCCCCTACCCTCCACATGCCATGGCATCCTCCTCTAGATGTCTGCATCCTCAGATCAGCCTGGACCGGGATCGAGTCCATATGGTTTGCAGTTTAGGGGCCTGAGAGACACTGAGCTTTTCCTGCCTCTAATTCCAGGTGGAGAACACAGGGTTTCTTAACCTGAAGACAGTAAAGCGAGACGCGGTTGACAGCGAGCAGTTAGCAGTTAGAATGCCCAAACATGGAGCAAGGTAAGTGGCATGAAAACTCCAAGAGAGCTCACCAGCCAGGACAAACAACGACTTTCATAAGGATTTTGTGATGCCTGTAAACAAGGTGTCTGAAGCCCTTTGTGCTGCGGATGTGTGCCTGCAGCAGTGGGTCTACTCGCTGTCCCCCTTCTTCATCAAAGACAGTGTGAGGAAGAGGAAGCCCACACGGGATAGTCTCTCTCTCTCTCTGTCTCTCTCTCTGGAATTGCTATTACTCAGCATCTCAGGGTAGCAATGCTCTATCCAGATGTTTCACTTCCTCTCAACTTCCAGGGAAAGGTACAGAGGTGCTGCTTTTCCGAGAATGTTATGAATCAACATCGTGAACAAATGGACTGCATGACAATGTTGTAGCACAGGGCTGCCTGAGCTTGTTGACTGGTAGGAAAACGTTCAAACTCTGTCACGGGTCGTTGATAAAACCTGGATGAAATCATTGATTTCAAACCTGCCTTGCTGTAAGAGGCAGCAGTCCTTTCAAATCTTTTATCATATTATATACTAATGATAGAATTATTTACCATAAAATATCTTCATTCGCATGCAGAGGGCTTTGCAGCACACTTTTTAAGATGAATTTTCTCCTTTTTTTTCCTTCACATGTGCAGATGTGCAGTAATCAATCCACTGTGTGCTGAGCACCAAAGCGTTAGGCCCGAATGAGTCAGATTCACACTCGCTTGTCTTTCTCCTGAGGAATGGGCAGATGTAGACGAGTGTACATGGAGACCCCCTGCCCCCACCCCGAAAACATGTGGTGTTCCCCTTCTACAGTTTAATACCTTCTCCAAGGAAATGACCAGTTAGTGTTTAGTCAATACAGACCAGTGCTCTCAAACACTTTTCACTTTTTTCGAAGCACACAAAAGGCCAGGCTGGATTGTCGTCACAGCGGCTTGTGGTTACAGACAAAGTCCTTCAATATGATCAAGTATCAATGCGCAGATTGCACATGCCCGATTCAAAAGAACTCATTAAAAAAGCACAGCTTTTCATGTTTTATTTAAAAAACAGAACATTTTGCATGTGCTGGCAGCGTGGTGTTTGGAGTCTTTTGGACGCAGCACTGTTGCTGGCCTTACTCCCAGGAGCTGCATGGACTATTCCTACCTGCGCGCTCATGTCTCGTCAGTGATTTCATTTCCAGAACTTCCTATTGGAAGGCCAGGATCCAAATCACATATTCTGCTGCTCTGAGAGCGTATTGTCTTTAAACATTTTATAGCAACACACCAGGTTGTAAACGTGAGGAGCGTGAAAAACCTTCGGCCTCGCGAGATTATAAGCCCAGACTCAACCATGGGTGGTTAAAGAGGCAAAAGGAAACGGCGAAATCTCTGTGGTTTGGTAGAGTATAGACCAAAAATGTAAGCAGCCATTAGGCTCAATAAAAATGTGCTTTTGAGAGGCCACTGTAAGCACATTCTTCTCAAGATAATGATGCAGACACGGTTGGTTAAGTGTGCCTCATTAGGTAAAGGGCTCATCAGTTTGCCATGAATTTAACTAGGAGGAGGGCGAGCAGTCTGACAGCAGACTCTACCTGCAGACTGATGAGATGCTAAACTGGCTTCTGTCTCTAATTAGCGGACACGGCCCTGTGTAATTTCTGTCCTGTGTGCGTGTCATCGGCTCGTAGAGCTGTTATTTTGCCGAGCAGGGAGAGTGTGGGCAACAGCTGGGAGAGTGCGTAACAGATGGTGAAATACAGAGCAGTTGATAGCGGAAACAATGTTCCATGTACGAGTGTGTGTGTGTGTGTGTGTGTGTGTGTGTGTGTGCGTGCGCGAGAGAGTTTGCATTCAGTGAGGTGGTTTGTAGTTCTTAAGAGATCAGCAGTGAGAAAGGGGCCAGGGGAGTCCAGGGTGAAGGGGGTGTTTGGGCAGGGAGGAAGTGTAGGAGTGTGCCGAGAAAGTGAAAGTTGGGTTGGGGTCGAGTGGGGTAAAGAAGGAACACACACATATATACACACACACACACACTGCGCAGGGAGATGCAGCCTCATGTGCAGCTTTTAATTTAGTGGTAAGCTCATGAAGGGACTATAGGCAGATTTTAAGGTGCAGACTCTTGAAACAATGCCTGGTGACTTGATGGTTCATCTGAACTCTATGTGAAGGCATCATTTTCAATTTACAGAAAACTCACGAGGCCTTTCATCGTTTATGAAGGGTACACATGCTTTATTCATGTATTCAGCGTAAGGAAAACACCAGAAAGTGATCGCTCTCTCATTTCTGATCGTGTGCCAGCATCATGGGTTTGCCTGTGTGCAATTAGCTTTGCACACGCTGAGCAGAAGTCAACCAAGCCCGCAAAAAACAAGCGTGTTTGTCAGCTTTTAAAAACCCCAGGCATTTACATGCAACCATAATCATATACTGCAACGTCATAAATTACTCGAGATTCAGACAGATGTAAAATAATTTATGGTTTTCCTAACATTGTCAATTAACAGCTATTAGGAAACCACTGCAGTGTCTATACTTGAATTATGCTTTTATTGCTAAGAAAAAAAATGATGTCTGAGAACAGGAAGGAAGAAACATGTTAGCTAAATACCTGATGCACTTTAGTGTTTTGCCGCCTTTTCTTTTGCGGCTCTCAAATCGCCTGCTGACCAACGTCGACCCAAAGGAAGTATGATGGTTTCTCCATCTTTCTTGCTGAAGAGGAGAAAGGAGAAATGCACATGCTCCAAATTAAATGAATGTGATGTCTCGAGAAAATCTAAAGGGAAATGAATGGGCCCACTGGATGGGTCCTTAAGCTTGGATTTACATTACGTTACAGCTTGGTGTCTTCTTGGAAGTCTTGAAGGGCTTTCCGCAACTGGATCTTGGCAGTTTATTCAATGTATTATTTGTGGCAGATCCTCTCAATCTTTGTCAGATTGGATGGGAAGTGTCTTTGTGCTTCCATCTGATGATCTGTGGGTTTAAATCTGGGTTTCCACTGCTCCATTTAAGGACAATCGAATCTAAAGAGACCTACAAACTATCTTAGGTTTGATTGGCAAACCTCGAAGCCCAGATATCTGTACTGTGGAGCAGGTATTCTTCAAGAAGCTGTCTGGATTTGGTTCCATTCTTTCTCCATGTGATTCTGACTGGACTCCCTCTGACTGCTATGCAGAAGCTCACCTTTAGCATCCTACCATCTCCATGTATTACTGGAGAGACGGCCTTAGCCAGTCAATGAGCAATACATGTACGGCGTGTTTTCAGTGAGTGGTCTGCCTCATGTGTAAAAACCATTTCATATCCACACGAACACAGAGCAGTGCAAAATAAAGACAGATACGGTGAAGACAACGTTACTCCAGTTGAAGATCAGTCTTAACAAATGTAGTTTGTGGACTTAAATGTCTTTATTCAGACAACCTGATCTGACTCTGTCCAGCACAGCTTCTCTCCCTTTAGGCGACTATTGTTGTGATTTGGCGCTACATAAATAAAATTTAATTGAATTTTTAAAAAATTGAATTTGATCACCAATATTGTGTAGTTTCCAGAGCTCTGTGTGCGCTCAGTTTGGGAAGAGGAGAGGAGCCGCCTGAGACGAAGTCTGATTTAGAGGGGGGACAAGAAAAAAAAAAGACACCTTGACCTCACTTTCATCTCTGGAGCTGATCCTCTGTCTGGCGTGAATTCTCCAAGGAGCTGGCTATGGAACAGAGAGTGGCTTTATACTTGCTTACTGCAAAGTTCCTCATATAAAATCCCATTTAAATTCTCAAGAGGGCTGAAAGGACGGCTTTGAAAGGCATGTTCACGCTTATCTCCAGTGATGCTATTAGGCTGCCAGTAATTTAGTCCTGATCCCATATAGTTTCTGTGTGAAGTGAAGCCAGTGTTGATGATAATCTTTATGCAAGGATGATGTATTGAACAATCGTGACTCAGAAAGTCAGAGAAATCTTGCTCAGCCTAATGGTTCATCGCTACTGTCATGTGTAATGTGTCCAAATCCTGTTTGGCAGATATCATTTCATCTATCACCATAATTCATGTGTTTGACATTTAGGGAAATACCTCTATTTGCTTTAACGCCAAGAGTTAGATGAAAAGATTAAGTAAAGTATGAAGTTGCTGTGCGCATCCAACTAAGCATAAAGAAGCAGCCCAGCAGGACTACATGCTAACAGATACAGTCTTGAGTTACTCTTCATTACTTTATATTTTGCATCCAAGAAGCCAGAATTTCTTTCACTTATAAAGTGAGTAATAGTTCTCCAGGATTTTTGAAGGATTTTCTTTGGACACTGTCTCATTTCCAGTTTTTCGGACATTGAACCAGAGCATTTTCACAGGAATGGGTTTTTTTCTGTTCATTTGTTAAGCTACTTAACACTGACCCATGAATCACTGAAGCATAAAAAGCATTTAAATCAGGAGATGGACCGTGTTGTATCTACACATGACAAATAACTAAGCAAAGAACACATTTAAACACATTATTTTCCATCTTTTGGTACTTTGTTACAAAAAGCACATGACTTGTTTGCATTTAACTTGTTGAATCTATTAAAAAAATTCCAAAGAAAGCACAGTTTGACAGGCATAAAATAGTATTTTTACACAATCGAGGTGATTCCCAAAGTGTTTGAAGCCTTTAGTGGATCCGTCTACCGTTCACTGAAACCTCACCATGAATGGCCTCAGTGGAAGGCTGGCTGCTAAGAAGCTCTTCTCAACGAAGGGAAACAGGAAGAAAAGGATGAGGAATGACGAATTAAACATGAACTGAACTGGAAATCACTGACAACTGGTCTTACGATGAGATTAATCCAAATGTGAAATCTTTGGTTAAAACTGGGATTTTGGCATTGCATTTTTGCCAATGGTGTTTAAACAGGATCTCCATCCTGTTTAAACGGACTGAATTGTGAACACAGAAAAGCACTGTGATTTTGGTCCACTGTGCAATACCATCTGGAAAGCATCTGAACTTCATTTCAACAGCTTCATTTTTCAGCATGATGATGATCCCAAACACACTGCCAGTGCAGTAAAAGCATACCTGGATAGAAAAATAAAAAACATAAAATCCTCTCGACAAAGATGCAGACAAAAAAGGCAGCCAGCATCCAAAGAAGAGCTTTGAATGTCCTTCGAGAAGCCTGGAGAACTATTCCTGAACACTACTTAAACTAATTATGAGAAAGCTTGCCTCAGGCTGTGTTGAAGAATAAAGGTGGTCATACCAAATATTAACATTCAAGCTCATTATGATGGCGCTTTTGCGAAGCGCTCATATGAGATGTTTCAGGCTTTTTCCAGTCTAAGTAAAATCAGCTGGCTGTTTGCTGCTGGAGCTTCCAGTTAACTGAACAGATAAGAGTGTAGCGTGCATTTTCTCATCTCACTGTTAAAAGTTCATTTTGTTTTCTTTTTTTTTTTTAAACACACCACATGTACTGCTTTGGCTAAGAGAGAGAGAAAAATAAAACATGTTTAATGATTCTGGGAAAGCTCTCTCAGCTAAGCAGCGTTAGAGTATTGTGAAGTATTTAAAGTCCACTTTACAGACATGGATATAAATCTTACTGAGATACTTGAAGAGACAGACAGAATACCTGTCAGCGGAGATGCCGCATGTGCTCGAGCAGGGATGTCAAACTCATTTTACACTCAAGTGGACGGGCCAGTGAAATTACACGATTCCACGTGCTGTATGGGGGGGGCTTTATTAATAGGAAAAGCTATATCTATCTATAAAAATACAATTAAATGTTCAATGTCAGTTCTGTGCACTCCTTCACATTCTCCAAAGCTGTCCAGTCAGCCGGATTCGAGTCACTGACGGGCTGATTCTGGCCCCGGAGCCTTAGGTTTGACACAGCTGTGCTTGAGTGAAAACAGGGGACAGCAGTTGACCTTGGTGGTATTACCAGCCAGGTCAAGCAGTACATCCTCCTGTCTCACAGGTGGAAGTGTCCAACCCAGAAGACACTTCACACCAGTTCGATGCTGCCTCGCCTGCACTTTAACACGTACAGAAATATTTCACGTCTGCTACGACCGCGGGCCTTACCTTTCATGTTAACACAGCCCTATGGATTTTAGCAGGATGTGCTTTGTGAGTCATAACACTTGCCACAAAACTAGATTTGGCCAGAGCGGTTGTATAAAAATGAAAAAAATCAAGCCCTCCCTGGCTTTTTGAGTGCTTCCTCATTGACTTCGTGCATTTTCTTTGACTTTAAATTATCCATTCACAATGTGAGTACAAGTTCTTCTTAAGCAAAAACATTTTTCTGTGGAAATGCAGTCGACATCTGGTCCCCTAAATGGATTTAAACAAATACAGTGGTAAAACACTATCTGGCTCAGGTTTCAACGAAAGAGCGCTCAGAGAAAGTAGATACAAAACAAAACTAGGCCGTGACAGGCTTTATGGCTTTTACACGAGTGTCTTGGTGATTAATGTATCTGTTTCTGTAACTGGAGACCAGCCCTGGAGAACCAAGGAGAACTTTATCTCCTTAAGATGTCCTCAGTTTTTCTCTCTACCTGTGCCGGAAACTGCAGCTATGCAGTTAAGCAAGTAAAAACAGACACACTGTTTATTTCGTGGGAGAGTAAGCACACAAAAACAATGTGTTCTGCTAAAGATTAGAAACAACTGCACAGAAAATTGTTCCCAGTTACAGTGATGGGGGTGGGGGGGG
>VOQK01020107.1:1951-15738 GCA_015052645.1 Benitochromis conjunctus
CCACGCAGACATCAGAAATACACCAAAGTAAATGGAAATCTGGCCAACATTTTCCATAATTCACATTCACACAATGATGGAGCATGGGACTAAAATGAGGGGGCTGGTCTGAATATTTAACTTCTGATATACTTGGATTTTTCCCACACAAGTGTCTCTAAGGTTTACAGAGAATTGTCGTTGTCTTGTTAATGACAGAGATCGACAACTGCTTCAAGCTGATAGGAAGTCAACAGGAGTTACTCTAATAACCACCAGTTACAACTAAGGTATGCAGAAGAGCATCTCCAAACATACAACATGCCAAACCTAAAAAACGATGGGTCTGAAGACTACACAGGTACCACTCCTTTGGACTAAGAAATGAAAGCCAAAATTCAAACAGACTCTTAAAAACTGGACAATAGAAGACGGAAAAATTGATATGATGAATCTCAGTTTCTGCAGTAACATTACAGAAAACTGCAGGGTCGGAATTAGGTGTAAACAACATAAAAAATGGATCCATCATGCCTTGTATAAATGTTGGTGGTGTGGGGGATATTTTCTTGCCACACTTCGGGCCCCTTAGTACCAAGTGAGCATCATTTAAATATCGGTCTAGCTGAGTATTGTTGCTGATTATGACCATCCCTTTATGACTACTCTTACTGCTACACTACTTGCTATACTAGCAAGGTGTACCTGATAAAGTGTCCAGTGAGTGATTATCATTCATTTTCAGAACAAATTTAATGGTAATCTCCTCAGTAGTCCCACTACAACATCTCTAAATGTTGAAGAAACAGCATAGCTGGCAAAAGCATTTTGTAAATGTAACTTTTGGACTGTTGATAAAAATCTCTTTCATCTGGTCAAGTGGACTTTTTCAAAAATTGTAAAAAAAAAACATGTATTAAGACATTTTGAATAAGACTGTTAAGGCACGGGAATGCGTACAAACACATGTAACATATAATAAAATGCATATCTCACAACATTACCTCAGCCTTTCTAGATGAAGTCATTTAAAGGTTTAACCTCTATCATTATAGTGGAGGTCACTCTGACCATCCGCCCTGTCTCTGTCTCCATCATGCCAAGGAAATCAATGCCACAGCAAATCAATGCAAAACTCCTGAGTCTCCGATTTTAATGATTAAGAGCCCCGTGGCACAGTGGAAGCCTAATTGCATAACATTACATTAATAAAGATGAGCATGGCCCAACCCTTTTATCATGCAAATGTGTTGTAAAATGCTGATGCATGGTTTAGCATTTAAAAGTATTTTTATTTTATTGAGACACTGGAGTACCGCTATATCATCATGGTGGCAGTTCAATTTTGAAAAAAGCTAGTGGATTTATATCGGTTGATTTTTATTGCTTAATCTGAATAATTTATCCTGCCATAGGCACAGCCCAGTCTGATGTTATGATGAGCCTTAATGAGTGGCCATAATAGGATTGAGATCAAAAAGTATTCGACTCTTTGCAGCCCCGTGGTTTTATGTCTGTTTGAGAGGCTTTTGAAATAAGTAGTGCCGCCAGAAGCCAATATTTAGGAAAGCAGGATTACGATTTAAATCAACACATTTTGGTTCAATTTTATTGCAAAAAACAAATAATCATTGATTTTGCTGATTTAGATAGTAAGACAGAGATAACAGAAAGATAACCTCTTTGATCTCTGTACAGGGAAGCTCATTGCATTTGCTTATCTTAGACTTTGGGAGCAGTGGGACGCCATTGGGCAACACATGGAGATCTACACTTGCTGTAAAACAACACCTTTTTCTTGCGGCACAGTAATGGGAAAATTCATCTGGCATGTTTTTGATGGCATTAGAAATCATAAATCCTAAAAGAGCCAGTGCAAGCACTGAGAGAACAACAGTGCTACCCAATAATTTTATTTTGAGGGGAAAAAAAAGTCTAAATGTGGCAATTACAGTTGTTGTTTCAAGACAAACTGCCACGGTTGCTGTATCCTCTGAGTTAGCGAAGTCGTACTTCAGAATCTGTTTTAGTAACAAGGAAGGAAATAGTTCCCTTTTAGCACATAAACACAGTGTGGTGATAATTATAAGGACGTTGTAAAGATGGTGCAGAAAGCTGCATCTGGTCAGATGGAAAAGCACACAAATGTGGAGAAGGAAATGGATTGTAACGGACAGATGCAAGGTTATCGACAGTTACACGCTTGTGCAATAAAGAGGATGTATGTTGTGTTACAAGACGGCTCGTCAATTTGTTTCACTAACTCATCTAAACAAGGTATTTTGTAGAGGGTATAGCAGCCGTGGCAGTTTGTCTTAAAACAACAACGGTACTCTCCTTATTTCAACTTTTTTCACAAAATACACTTTCGACTTTATACTTTAAATGATCAACAATATATTGTTTTTCTTAATGTGGCCCTAATATGCTTTCATTGTTTCCAACCAATTATTATTATTAAAAATAATAATAATTAAAGCTGTTGTTCACTATCGTCATGAAGCTCTGCAACTGATGATCAGCTGATGACCAGTCACACTCTGGTTTGACTGATCATCTCAGCATCAGCATGTTGTGCATGTGTCATAAGGACACTTTTCCCAGTCTTCTCTGAATCACCATTCTTATCCAGTAAACACACACACAGGAGAGAAAGAGAGAGTGAGAGAGAGGGGAGGGTTTTTCTAATCTGCATCGAATCAATAAATTGATCCAAAAAGGTTCATTAATTAGGAGCCATAAAGCTGACAAAGCTAGCCTGCCACTGAACTGTATACATAAGTTGAAATTCATTTCTTTAGACCTTATACATACAAGGTGAGTCTTCCTGCCTGCTGCATAGATCCAGGACACGGCAGATCCAGGCAGATCCAGGACACACTGGAGAGATTATATCTCTCGGCTGGCCTGGGAACGCCTTGGTGTTCCCCCGGACAAGCTGGAGGAGGTGGCTGGGGAAAGGGACGTCTGGGCTTCTCTGCTTGGGCTGCTGCCCCCGCGACCCGGCCCCAGATAAAGCGGAGGAAGATGGATGGACTCTCTCTATATAAATATAATATATATAAATATAAATATATATTTTTTTGAATTTGTATTTTTTCTATTTATTCTTTTTTGTTTTCAAATTTAGCATGTAAGTATTTTTTAAGCATGGTATTCATACTTTTAGTTAAGTCAGTGAACTAAATAAATCACAGCCACAAAGCAACAACCTTCCATGAGCTACAGTTGTGCCCTGCTTTGTTCACAGAGTGGGAGCTCCTTATGTGGATCCTTGCCATGTGCCATAATGTAATTATCACGCTTGTGACAAAGAAAATCATGCCTTGTCAGCTCAAGTAGCCAAAAGCTGTCTATACATAGCTGCTGCAAGCTTATGCGTGTCCATATCAGTCAAATCAATTATTGAGCTTTCACTTACACAAAGCATGAATGATGAGATGTTTTTAAACATAAAGTAAGAACTACAAGGAACCAACGCTTCTCTAGTAAAAAATGAAATAATTAAACAGACAATTTTAACAGCAGTACTAAATTAAAGGTTTTCACAGGAGGAAAAAGATCATTTCATTGAAGGTGAGCAGGTGTTTGGGATGAGATAGTCTCACTCAAGCTGATCGCCAAGGACCCAGAAAAACCTTGGTTCTCAACCCCACTAAAGCTCCTGTTGATTCTGCATGTGTGTGTTCATATGTGTGTAACAGACATCAGTGCAGAGTTAATGCAGGCTGTTCTGTTGCCCCCTCCTGATACAACACAGCATGAAAATCACTAAACCATGTAAGCCTCTTGTGTCCTGAAGTGATTGAGAGACAAACACGCGTCACACACATACACAAAAAACCTTTTTGCACTTTTATCAATCGCACGATCATCATGCATTAAGACCAGACACTATGGTTTAAAGTGTTTTTCCAATTTTCTTGAAAGATGTAACTGATATTATTCTTTAAGTTTTCCTTTACTTTCCCCTAAATTTGCCCCGTTTGAGTAACTATTGATCAGTTAAATTGATTCTAATTATTATGCAGTTAGTTCAAATCATTTCTAGGGCCACAGGAGTCTCTGTAAGATGACCAGATGACTTAATGACTGATTGATACAGACTGGCCGTTAACAGATGTCCAACTTGTGTATTTGTGACTAGACATTTACATTTTCTCTTCAAGGCAAACAGCACACTATCTTCCACTGAGTTATTTATATGATCCATGTAGTCCTGTGGAAAACACTGAGTGGTTCATTACACAGTAATAGCTTGTGGCTCTGCGTGGTATCAATGAGATCTCAGTGTGTCCTGGAGCCATGGAAACAAGATAAAGCTGGTAGAAACCTTAGTAATAATGGGAATTAGAGCTTATGTGTTTCAGTGTGTGTGCCCGTGTGAAATCCTGCTGCTCAGATCTGCAATTAGCTGCTGTGTGTGCGCGTGAAAGTAATGCCTAGAGATGCTGTTAACACTTCATCTGTTGCCATAACAACTGCACCAGGCTCATGTTAGTGAGCAGGCTCACTGACTGACTGGAAGGCTGTAAACAAACTTCAGGACTGATTGTCTGATCTGGAGGCAAGGTCACTGATTGCTACCAAAATGTTACTCTTCCTGAACAAGAGCAACTTTCTGAATATGCATGAGATAGAGACACAAGCATTTTTTTCCCTATATGCTGTGATATACAGTGCAATAATCTCAGAACTTTAGTGAAGTGGCTGGTGGTTGAGCAAAAGAAAGAAAGAAACAAACAAACAAACAAAAACCTATATTTCAACAGTGACGTCCATGGAGAGAAAGGAGAGTGGCTGACCGTTGTTGTAGAACTATATGCCTTATATTTATATGACCGTTTTATTCCTGACACCTAGTGGTGAGAATTTAAAATTGCATTTTAGTGACGCAGCAAAAACAAAGTTAGTCTGAGAAATATCGCCTTGAAATTTTTTTAATAATAATTATAATATAAATAAAAATAGAACACAGAGGGTAATCTTTCACAAGAAATGCAGAAATTCTCATGTACAGCATGATAATTTACATGGGCATCTTAAACATCCCGAATATTTGTTAATTTAAGACATTTTGCATGAGCATAAAGCAAATGTTAGATGCAATCTGGATTTTAAGAAGCCAAAAAAGAGAAAACAAACTTAATGTTATTTTCATCTTAAATCACTCAGTCTTAAGAAAATGTATTCATTAAATTGTGGAATAAGTGGGTCAAATAGAGCAAACCTTTACAATCAGATTTCGTGGAGGTCTTAAGTGAATGATCGTGTGATCTTTTTTATTTCCCCTCTCCTCTAGTTTTACTCCTCTTTTTTCTTATATCGTTTTCTAAACTCTCTCTGATATTTTTTAAAGTAACTAGACATCAAGGAGATTATAGGAAAATAAATACAAAAATGTATTACATACGCAAAAAATCGGAAAATACCCCATACTCATGAACTTTCTTAAGATTATAAAGAATCAGATAAAATATGAAAACCTTATTAATTACTAAAAGCCAATTTGAATACACCTTTTTATAATGGATAAATGTAAAGTAGATCAAGCGGAACTGTTGTTTACTGGATGGCAGGAAGCTCTGTGGATGTGACACACTTCCCTCGCTCTGTCCAATCAGAAGAGGCAGCTTCTCTACGTAATTCCGCACGTGTGACGAACTGTCATGGTAGCCTCCTCGCTCACATCCCAACTGTAAAGACAAACTGAGCGCGGATATTTTTATTGTTTACTGGTTAAATATGAAGTATTTGCTCCGGCTGGGGCGCTCGTTCGCCCGCCTTCAGGTCCGGTTATGTCACCAGAGTGTTTACAGCCGCCATACCAACGCATGCAGGGTGGAAGTGGACCTCGGAGAGAAGTGAGTGAACTTTCCCAGCTTCCATTCTCTTCCATGAACTGTGAAATAAAGCGAACGGTGCAGTGTCACTTACAGTTTCACGTGTTGTGTTCTTGCTCTTTTTGTAGGAAACTTGAAATCTCTTCAGGGAGGTTTGCCAGATTTGCTGATGGATCTGCTGTAGTACAGGTACAAAAGTCTCCTTTGATTTGTCTTTACCCTTTCTTTTTGCTTCTGTTTACTACTAATCCTCCTTCTGTTGTGGTAAGTCATTATACGGCACACATAACTTTGTTGGCAAAAGATCTTTATTACAGAATAGTAAAGCATGGGCCATGAGCATGCAGAGAATCATCACTTATGTGCAGGAATCCCACCAAGAAAAAAATCCTTTCAACTGGTAGCAGCCAGTGTGTTAGTTTGGCTTGATGTCCCGTGTCCATGGGTTTCCCCCAAACCCCTATTACCCAGGATGTGTGAGCACAACAGAACCTATACTGAGGCTTGTATTGCTCATGTTCATATGTTCAACTTGTAATTCACCTCTGTGGCTGCTTATTAAAACAGAGCACAGATGACTTGGGATTTTTTTTAAAAAATGTTGTTCTTTGGGTTTAAATGGTGACCTCTCCCACCGTTTCCTTTTCCCATAGCTTGGCGACAGCTCTGTGATGGTGACCGCTGTGAGCAAAACCAAACCTTCTCCATCTCAGTTTATGCCGCTTGTGGTACGTCTATATGTTTTTTTACAACAATGTTCTGAGTGGATCTGACCTTATGAATCCTCGATGTAAGGAACTATCTGTTGGGGTTCTTTTGATTTAATGTCCTTTTCAACTGACAGGTGGACTACAGACAGAAAGCTGCCGCTGCTGGTCGGATTCCCACCAACTACCTGCGACGAGAGCTGGGCACCACCGACAATGAGATCCTCACCAGCAGACTTATTGGTGAGTTAATAAGACAAGTGTTGTCATTATTGTGTGTATAACATTGTAGTGGAGGTTTGGTTTCCTTTAGTGTGTTTAATTGGAGTGACCTGACTAATTTTCCTGTTTGTGTTGCTCAGATCGGTCGATTAGACCGCTTTTCCCTCCTGGTTATTTCTATGACACTCAGGTAAGTTAAGTTTGAAAGAGTTTTCACTATTATGTGGTGATTGTGTTGCCACAATTTTGTTTTCCTCCCATTCTGTCGTAATGTATTTTCACTCCTAAAGATCCTCTGTAACCTGCTAGCAGTCGATGGTGTCAATGATCCAGATGTGCTGGCTATTAATGCAGGTGAGGTAAATCTCAGCTACAGAGATTTCTGTACAGAACAGAATTTTTTTGTTTGTTTTATATCCTCGAGTAAAACATTATATTCTTCCATGAAAGCTTCTGCTGCTCTGGCCCTGTCTGACATCCCCTGGCACGGACCAGTGGGTGAGAAATATGCATATTGTTTTATTGGTGGTTTTCACTTCACTTTCAGTTCCTGGGACATTATTGTTATTATTGTTTATGTAATTGCGTGTGTGTGTGTGTGTGTGTGTGCAGGTGCTGTGCGTGTGGGTATGGTAAATGGAGAGTTGCTGGTCAACCCCACAAGGGCAGAGATGGCTTCTAGCAGTCTTAACCTGATAGTGGCCGGAGCTCCCAGCAGTCAAGTGGGTAAGTAATAATCGGTATGTGATAACCAGCAGAATATCTAGTGTTTACAGCGGCATGTAGTTTGTTTGCATGTAGCTAAGTTTAGAATTCAAGCAGTTGATCAATTTATTTATTTATTAATTAATGAGATTAGCAACATTTCAGACTCTGGATAAATCTAAAATAGTTATAAAACCTGTTCATGAGCGCACAGCCAGAGCCTTTGGAATCACTTTCCTGAGGAGATAGCGCCTGCAGGAACATTGACTTCCTTTATTTATAGACTTACCTTTATTTAAATGATCTTTTAACTGTCTTTTATTGCTACATTGCTATATATATATTATATATATAATGGAAGAACAAACAGACTCAAGAGGAGCCAGACCCCCCCCATAAGCATCTATAAGTGACTGAGACAGGACTTAGTCTTAACACTTCCCAGCCTGACTCTTCTGAGAATCCTAAATTTTCCTGACTCCTACTTCTCATGCCTGTCTTAGACAGCATCACATAGCTCATGTTTCTCTGTCTGCCAGTGATGATTGAGGCGTCAGCTGAAAACGTGCTGCAGCAGGACTTCTGCCATGCTGTGAAGGTGGGAGTCAAACACACCCAGCAAATAATACATGCCATCCAGCAGCTGGCACGAGAGCAGAAGGTGACAAAGCGCACCCCGGTCAAGATGTTTTCAGCCCCGACTGATATGGTGGAACATGTTCGGAAGTAAGAACACAGCCTGAGACTGAGAAAGATGAAGGGAAAGGATGCTGGGAATTAAGCAGTGTGTTTTGAAATGTTTTGATAAATGATAAAACAAAATAATCTTGAGGTAAGGGTAATGATTTTATTTAAAGGTCGGAGAACACGATGGGCCAAAAGTAGGACAGAAATAGGATTTATATTGTTCTAGCTCTCAGGAAGTACTTGTTTTTCCTTTTCCTGTTGCAGATTAGCTTCTGAGAGGATCTACGCTGTTTTTACCGATTATACTCACGACAAGGTAAAGCCTACCATCTTTATTCAGCTTTCTGCTTCAGTTTATTTAGTTTAAGTTTACCTAAGCAACAGTAATAATCTCATAATAATCTTCTTAGATTTCAAGAGATGAAGCAATCAACAAAGTTCGGCTGGAAACTGAAGAGGAACTTAAAGGTTTAACGTCTTCAAAGTTATGGTGCATGGGAAGAATTTTAAGTTAAGTTTCAGATGTTGCTCTATTTCCATTTAAACCCTGTCAATTGATGTCGTCGATTCATAGAAAAATTCCCTCAGGCCGAGCCTTTTGAAGTCATTGAATCCTTTAACACTTTGAGCAAAGAAATCTTCCGTAATCTGGTGCTCAGTGAGTACAGGAGGTAAGCACTCTCTGTGGTGTGTGTATATTTTAATGTCACATCATCTGGGTGTATAACTACAGAAGAATTGTGTTGTTTTTAGGTGTGATGGAAGACAGCTGACTGGTTTAAGAAACATTTCATGTGATGTAGATCTATTTAAGCCGCTGCATGGCTCAGCTCTGTTTCAAAGAGGACAAACACAGGTATGCTAAAGCACAAAGAGCCATAGTTCATTTGGAAAATACGTTTTGTTTGAAGGGATTGAAGATGTTTGTTGCTGTTTCTACAGTTTTGAAAGCAAAAATATCGCAGGTTTGAAAATGAATACAACAACAGGAGGGAGAACGCTGAAACAGTAGTCGAGATGTGTCGCTTTAATGACTGTTACACGGGATTTTTTCCTGGCTCAGTGTAGGCCTGTTTGGTACACACTTAAGCATGATCAGTTTAAATAAAGCATTGTCTATGAGTCTTTGTTACCAGTGTACAATTCTGTGTTTAAAAATTCCTCTAAACTGGAAAAAGTTGGATGTTACAGTAACAAACTCCTTCTCATCTGCTCCTTGTAGGTGCTGTGCAGTGTCACATTTGATTCCCTGGAATCCAGCATCAAAACAGATATTATCACTACAGCTTTAAGGTAAAACAACCAGAGCACAAATCCCAAAAAGTTGATTCTGTTCATCTGGATGTAGCATTTTCAGTGGGCGAAACATTTTGTTACTCATCCAAGTGACTTCTTCAGTTACTTGCAGACCGCTGCAGGTTTCTGAGACCTTTTTTTTTAACTCCTCATTTCTTTTTGCAGTGGCATCAAAGACAAAAACTTTATGCTTCATTATGAAGTAAGTAAAATCATTTTTTTAAGTCACATAGTTTTATCAGATATCAAATATAATTGTTTTAGTTTTCGAATGGAGTCAACTTTCCCTTTATTTTAGTTCCCCCCATATGCAACCAATGAGACTGGAAAGATGGGAGGCCTCAACAGGAGAGAGCTTGGACATGGTTTGTTTGACTGTTTTTATCCCCTGTTTGTATTCAGTCTACTAACCCCTCATTTCCATCAAGACTCTTTTGTGGATTGTTTGTGTTTTTGCAGGCGCTCTGGCTGAGAAGGCTCTGAGGCCAGTCATTCCTAAAGACTTCCCTTTCACCATCAGGGTCACTGCTGAGGTGTTAGAGTCAAATGGTGGGTGTGGGGAAGCAATTTTATAAGGTGTAAAATAAAAACAGTCACAAATACAAATGTGTCCATTGCCTTTATTTTTCTATATATTTCCATCTCTGCATGTGCTCTCAGGATCCTCCTCAATGGCTTCAGCGTGTGGAGGCAGCCTCGCTCTTATGGATGCAGGTACTGTTCAGACTTTTTAGTTAATCCAGCGAAAATCCAGCTGTAGTTTTTAAATCGCTCTCTGGACCTTAGACGTGCAGACAGCAAACATCAAGTTGTCTTTCAAAGTGACTTGAATTTTACATGAAATGTGTCTGGATACTTCTGTGCTGCTAGTCAGATCATATGTAATATAGTAATGTTTGACTAATATATCTAAATCTGTCTTGCCAGGTGTGCCCATCTCTTCTGCTGTGGCAGGTGTAGCCATTGGTCTCATCTCCAAGGCTAACCCAGAAAAACCTGCTGAGATAGAAGACTACAGACTATTAACAGATATTCTGGTATGTCCAGTACCATCGCTGCTTGTTTGTGACCAGTTATTATCATTAACAAGTGGAAGAAAGATTACAGTTGAATGCTCAGAATGTTATAACAGATGTTCCTGAGTATGACAGATGTTGAATATGAGCTCATAAGTGTGTCGTAAACAGGGAATAGAGGATTACCTGGGAGATATGGACTTCAAACTTGCGGGAACAAACAAGGGTATCACTGCTTTACAGGTACTGTATTGAGTAACTTGTAATAAGTGTCTAAAAAAGATTTTTTTAGAAGGAAAATTAAATAAAGATAACTGAAGGGACATCACGTTTTCATAGAAATGTTTCACTATAAACTGTACTTGATGTGTAAAATATTAAAGAAGAGACCAGTATAGAGTTAGAGCTTTATTTATTTTGCAATTTGTCATTATAGAGGCAAGTTAAGCAGGATTCTTCTTAGTGAAAGTGTTGTTCTGCTTAAAGGGCTGTGTGGTGGACACAAGCGAGACATAAATGATCTTTCTGATAAAGGTGAATTGTATTAACAGTAAGCCAATGATGGCTTCTAATTTTTCTTTATTTTACCTCCAGGCTGATGTGAAGATTCCTGGGTTGCCACTGAAGGTGGTCATGGAGGCAATCCAACAGGCCACAGGTAGGCCTGAAACTGAAAAATATACTTTTTATTGAAATTTTATTTGCATGGCTGTTTTGTGGCATTTGCGTCACTATTGTTCTGTTTCAGTGGCAAAGAGGGAAATCTTGGGCATTATGAACAAATGCATAGCAAAACCCAGAGAGAGCAGGACAGAGAACGGACCTGTTGTTGGTAGGTTACATATATATGCTTATTTAATAGAAAGGTTTTAATGTCATCTGTTCCAGTATGTGATGTTTTCTGTCTTCAGAAAATGTCCGGGTACCTGTCTCAAAACGAGCTCGCTTTGTTGGCCCTGGAGGCTACAACCTCCGCAGGCTTCAAGCTCAAACAGGTAATGTATAAGTGATCAAATCTAAAAGAGGCAACTTGGAATGTGATGGTGACGTGATGATAATCCTGCAGTACACAGATGAGTTTTTTCATAATAGAAACGGTTGTGCAGAATATAAAAACGTCACCACATTTTCTTTTTTGTCTTCAGGTGTGACAATAAGTCAGGTAGACGAGGAGACTTTTTCCGTGTTCGCTCCAACACCAGGAGCCATGAACGAAGCCCAACACTTGATCAGTGAGATCTGCAAAGATGATGTGAGTCTCCCCCACTTGTAATTACCTTTATGATAGCAGTCTGTCTTTATTCAGAGCCTTTCAAACTTGTGTTACAATGTGCTGTACACAGAACCCGAAACAAAAGAAAGAGCAATTGAGTATAAGGCTTAAGCTAGATAGCATTTAAACAAAGAAATCAGAGAAATAACGCTGATTAATACAATTAAATAAAACCAGGAAAGCTCTCAATGTGCCCTAATAAAATGAGGAAAAGACATTTATATATATATATATATATATTAATAGTTTCTTCACACCCTTTTATGCACATTTATAAACTCAATTGCTTTTTTATATCAGAATAGATCAATAAAATCAAAACATTTGTACTGTATGTAGCTGTATGTAGGTAAAAATGGATGTATTTCTTTGTTTTGCAGCAAGAACAGCAGCTGGAGTTTGGTGCTATCTACACTGCCACCATCACAGAAATAAGGTAAACTAAAACAATGCATTATTTACCAACAAACACCATTTGATTAGTTATTTCCCCACACTTGTAAACTGATTTATGTGTAAATAAAATCTTGTAGTCTTCATACAGCTCATGTGTTCTTCTGCTCCTCTGCTTTAGGGACATTGGCGTGATGGTGAAACTTTATCCCAACATGACTCCTGTGCTGCTGCACAACTCACAGCTGGACCACAAACGGGTTTGTGAATTTGTCTGCATAAACTTTTCTTTTTTCTTTCTGAGTCTGAGTTTGATGGTAGAATTTCTACTTAAGTCACTGCTTTTATTTTCCTTTTAGATCAAACATCCAAGTGCTTTGGGTTTAGAGGTGGGACAGGAGATACAGGTGCGTCTCAGTTACTGCAGACAAGGCATTGCGTATTTCAGTCTGGGTTGCTTGTATCTAAATCGTGTTCTGCTAACAGGTCAAGTATTTTGGACGGGACCCAACAGATGGCAGAATGAGGCTTTCGCGGAAGGTGCTCCAGTCTACTGCTGCAAGCGTCGTAAAGAGACTGAATGACAAACAGAGCATCTCCATGGGTTCAAGCGACATGCACACGACCAGTACAGATTCGTGACACTCCCCCTGAAAACTGCCTAACTTCTGGCTTTTCTGTCAGAGCAGACTTGGACTGAATCAACTTTGCCTTTTCAAACAACAGATCTTGTTATGAACAATACATAAAGCAGGTTACTCCGCTGCTGAGAGTATGGATGTGGCTAAAATGCTGCTGACATCATGCCTCGGAGAATTTGCACAAACGGTGATGGATAACAAAGACGAGGAGGCAAACATTTTCAAAAATGCAAGTGTCTACCCATTTTCATGCTCTGTTGTCTGACTGTATCAAGGAGTTCGTCATAAGATTTTTTTTTCATTACACAACAACAGTGCTTCTTCGTGTCATTCACATGTGGGATAATGTTGCCTCTTGAGACATATTTGTTATGTGCTGTAGCAGTGTGTCCACTAAACTGCAAGAAAAGAAAGGCAGGTGGGTGACGTGTAAGAGAGAGGTGTTTTCTTAACCTTTATATGGTGTCACATTTATATCATACGTGAGTAACTAATATGTAAATAAAAACCCAGCCACAGGTGGGCCACGTGCCAGTTTACTCCTAGTGGTGTTGCCAACAATGGATGAATAGGTCAGGAAGGGGAGCCGATGTAAAATTTTCAAATCAAATATGTGGATCATGAAGAATGAACGACTGCCACTGGTGCTGTTGACCAGCAGGGTGCTGGTGGAAACTGCTGTGCAAAGACAAAGGAAGAGGAAAGAAGGAGGCAGCAGGAGAGGAGGAAAGGTAGGCGTTTGTAAATGAGAGTTGGGACATTCTATGTCGGGTTTATGGAGCTGCCAGAAAGGAGGAAAACAGACGCTTCATTGATGTAGAGAAGGAGGACCTGCAGAGAGCTCGTGTGGCAGTGGAGGATGTAAGGGATGTGTGTAAATAAAGTCATTAATGATTGCTTTATTCATGTAAAAAGCAGATTTAATTGCACATTTCAGTGGCCACATGCAGGCACACAAGTACTGCTTCAGCGTGTTTTAAAAAAACACAGTTGCTTCACAATAAGAAACGCTCATCCAGTGGGCC
>VOQK01020114.1:7409-18175 GCA_015052645.1 Benitochromis conjunctus
TTGGGGGGGTGGGTTTTTGGGGGGTGGTGGGGGGGGGGGGGGGGTCTCGAGCTGCAGTGACTCATGGTTTGTAATGCTAGCACTGGCTGTTTAGTTAGAAAGTTTAGTAAGAAAACATGCATCACGACTTCACTGTGATATTGAATATGACACAAACTGATTAGTGAAAAACAGACTTAAAATGTGCTTACCAAGGAAACTGAACAGCCAACTTCTTAAAATATCTTTTAGTATAACAAGAAGAAGACACTCAACATTACTCAGACTTCACTTCAAGCTTTATTACAAATAAATAATTTAATTAAATCAAAATTATTCCGTACAGTTGTCATAAACTGGGAAATTGGCTATAGGTACCAAATCCACTGTAAAGATTTTTACTTCTGCTGTAAAATTTGGCATGTTTGTCAGAGCCTCTGAGTTTTGTCACTTTCAGTCTGTGGCTTCAATTGACTCATCAGGAGCCTAAGCTAACTGGTTTCTAATACTAGCTTTATATTTACTGTACAGACCTGTAGTCTAAGTTGACTGCTCTCAGTAGTAAAGTATAATATTGAACTGTTCTTTAAGGCCTTTGCTTTGGTTATCTGAGTGATACAGTAATGGATAAGAAGTGAGGGGGAAACAACTATGAAAACATGCACTGGCATATGCTAGAGCTGTGATGACTTGCAAAGTTTAATTTGAAGACAAATATGTAGGATTTTCCCAGAGCACATTAAAGCAGAACAGGAGGTCATCGGCTTAGCGCGCTAGGATGATTTAAACAGTAGATTATTTGAGTCCCAAAAGGATGCTAGTGCTAAAACTCATATTTGTGGTCCCTTAATCAAATGGACAGTTGTAAGATCATTATTATTGCCATGGTCTTAATTATTTCCAAGCTGCTTTAGGCTTAACTGGGTCTAGGTCCAACCCTGTGAGAGAACGAACAGGTTCTTTCTCTCACAGGCTCTGGACTGACCAGAGAGCACTTCTTTTAAGAATGTATTCAGTTTGCTACAAGTGCAACTTAATCGAGCATGAATATTAGCTTTTTCCCTTTCAACTTGAGTTGATGAAGCATGACTCTTTACTGCCCCCACCTTTAGCCTTTCCTCTCTCAGAGTGCTACACTTCTCCCTAATAGTAGCCTATAAAGAGATCTATCATGCTTTTACAGTATCTGTTTCAATCAGTATCATCCAATTAGTCAGGACGGCTAAGCCTATCTGCTTGATTACAGCCTTACCTGCCTGTTCCTATCTAAGGTTTCCACCTTGTCATTACATCTGGTACGCCCTCACGTTTTTCATCTGTCATTATTAAGAATATCAGTCCCTCATACAAAAGTAGGCTTGACAGGTGGCCTGCAGAAAAGACATTGAAATGGTTCCAAACAAAGCCCCAAAAAAACTGCAAGGGAGGAAGAAGCAATGGAAACCCAGGTCATGTCCCATTTTGTACTTGGTGTGTAGTTACAACAGAAAGGATCACAGATGCTGGAGTCTCTTCCCCAGAGAGACATAACAATGCTGGTGTTAAGGACTTCATCGGGTGGCACGAAAAGAAAGGAAAGACATTGCACATTCACTGACAGGAAGGTTATGAACAGCAAGATTGGGTGTCCTGTTAATATGACCTCATTGTAGATGTCACCATTTAAACAGGACAAAGGTGAACAGGTAAAGGTAGCTGGCTGCCAGCATATTGTAGGTATGTAGTAAAAAAAAAAAGCCTAGGAATTACATGAAGGGACTGAAATTCTGGCAGTTAAAAAAGAAAACCCAAAAGTCCTTTTATTGTTTTACATTTGCAGATAGGAAATTTAATCAGGATCTGCTGTTCCTTGCTCTGTTGTAATTGGTTTTCTTTGTATCCCATCACAAAGACCAGCCTAAACACCATTCTAATATTTACAGAACTGATCTTTTCTAGAAGATGAAACACATACGCAGTATTTCATAGTGAAGTGAGGGGCATTCATGATGTTGCTCTGATAATGGTAGATAAGACAAAACGATTAACACATCCCGGACTTTTATTATCCTAAGTAGGCTTTCGTCATAGAGCAGACATCAGAACACACTTCTGCTGAGTACAGAGTGAACCCCCCCACTCCCAAAAAAACTGAAAAAATGTAACCAAATCATTGTTCTGTGTACACTGCCACATGATGCATAATGTACGTAGTAGCACTGGAATAAATCAACTTTTAATGGATGGCAAATGGGTTTAACATGTTCTCTGTATACTGTTCACTGTTCCTTCATTTTGCAGGTGAACCTTTGTCCTAACAAGGAGAGACACCAAGGTCAACATTAAAGACTATCTTCATCTATGACCGTTATTCTTTCTTTTTCTTCCGCTGGGATTTGAACATTTGGTTTCGAATAGTCTTTCTAATGCTTTGTTTTCTGTTTAATTTGTGTACTCCAATCTGAAACCTTTCCATGCCAGGGCCTCCCAAGGAGGAAAGGGAAATGGCAGAAGCCCAAAGTCAAATGTGACACTTGAAAGGTGGGTTGGCAAATGTGTTGACAGACACAAACATCACACGTATCGTCCTGTGAAACTGAGGCAGGGCCGTCCTAAAACATGATTACAGGAGGAAGTATTGATATAAACAGCACTCCAGAGGACACGCAGCTGCTGGGGCGCTGTTCCAAGGTGAACTGTGAGCTGTGCACAACACACACACTCGTACACAGCCATTAATGTTCAAATAACAAGCTACTATTCATGTCCACATGCACAAACAAGGCCCTGCCTGGTTAATTACAGTCAAATCTGTAGGGACTTGGCAGCAGACCGATATCCCGCAAGAGTGGCAGAGTCAGTCACCCTGTTGTTGTTGCTACACAACCCCAAAGACATGCAGCCGTGGAAACACAGGGAACAGCTCTTCAACAATCCAATTAGTACAAAGTAATTAAAATATTGTTTTTATCCTCTAAAGTGATAACAATCATATGTGACATTGAATGTGCTCCCAAAGAACTAAATCTTGCTTTACGGTGGAAACCAAAGTAGGAAAAAGAAAGAGAGGCAGAAATTGTGAAAAGTGCACACAAATTACATCCCATCCCTTGCTTTTCTAACAGTCTGTCTTAATAAGCACATTTAATTCACTCAGCTTCTCCTTGTGCTGAAGTGTGAAAAGCAAGCATAGTGGCATTAAATTACCAGCAATCTCCCCTAGAGGGTACTGAAGCTCAGCCAAACAGTGAGGAAACAGGAGAAGGAGTCATGTTGCAGAGGACTGAAGATCACCCTTGGAGTTGGGAAGGACAGGGGGAAGAAAAATCAGCACGTAGGGTACTGAAGATCATACTTTGAAAAGATCCTATGGGGAAAACTTGCAGAAGACATGGGGAAGTGTTTTTATTAAGTTATTAAATTTATTACAAGCCCCACTCTTCTCAGGAACGAGCAGCTAGGAGCTGCACTGTGCTTAATGCCCTGCATATAGCTTTCAACTAATGTGGTTTGGCATACACTTGGGGAAATCAGAGAGAGTATTGATTTTGGTTTTGGTGTAATGGTGGATAGTGGGTGTGAATAATCTCCTTAGGGATTAATAAAGTATTCTGATTCTGATTCTGAAGGGCCTTTTCATTCCACCAAATGTTTTTTTGAGCGTCACTTATTTCAGCATCCATCATTTCTCTTTCTGTCTTTTTAGCTCTATTTGTATCTTTTCATCTGCTGCCCATTTTTCTCTCCCCCTCTCTCTGAGATCTGAACAGAATGAACGGCTACAAATGAGGTTGCTTGCTGGAAGCTGCCGTTGCTTCTCTGCTTCATTTAGCAGTGAAAGAAGAAGGCAGCTCTTTTCAAAACTCTCAAACCATATGCCAGGACTTCAACTGCGAGAGTGTACAAGCACTGTATATTGCGTATGTGTTTGTTCACACTCACGTACACATGCTTGGCTAGCTGGCTGTTTTCCATGTGAAAGGATCATTTCAGCCAAGGCTAAAAACTAAGATTGGTATTCGCTCGCATACAGTTTTGTTTTTGTTGGTGTGTAGGCCTAGTTTCCCTATCAACTTAACACAGCGTCAACTAGCATGATTCATTGCTATTCTTGCTCATTTACTGCATAAGTGGCTCTCAAATTGGGGGGGCTATAAGTAATTAAATACAGTTATTCATGTTTTCTTATCAATGTGAGTGGTTGTTGGACATAAGGTTTTTATTTTATATAAAATATAATATATAATATAATATATACTGTGTCTCTGTGCGTGTACACAGACACAGTGTGCCTGTGTGTGTGTATATATATATATATAGATATAGATATATAGATATATAGATATATATCAACCACAAAAACGGGGTATTGGCCCACAACCGAGATGGGCACAATGAATGTTTATGATAAAACCATGATTGACGCTGTTATTTCCAATCAAGGCGGACAATACCACACCTCCACTTTCCTATAATTTACTGGGAAAGTCAATGGCAATTGCCTGGCCGGTGAGAACAGGTTATTTTATTCATATCAAACAGCTAACTTAATAAACTTTTGCTACCTGCTCTCTTGACAGCAAAGACCAAGCAGGTATTTTGGCTGTCATAGAGTTAAACACTCAGTTTTAACAAAAATCATAAAGTGGAAGTTGAAAAATATTCAGTGTACCATTTTACCTATGGATGCAGCAAAGCTTGCTGTTTCCACTTCAGTCCTCGTGCTCAGCCACTAGGAAGTATGGAGTATAGTTTTTAACTGATGCCATTATGCTCATATTTAGTTAAGTAAAATTCTGCCTGAGTGTGAGGCATGAACCTTTTTCAGTTTCCAAACTGAGAGGCACTGTGCTAAGCCAAGCTAGCAGTATTGCCCCATACATGCAGTTTGAAATCAGTCTCATATAATAATATATTTAAACATGATCTTGCATTGTCCTTCATATTATCTGCAGTTGAGTAGGTGCTTGTGTTGCAGCAGAGGACATGCGTGGAAGCCCCAAATGAGGTTTAGCCCCAGGCCCAGGGCTACCAGAAGTCCACCAACTCCCTATTCACTTGATAGAGTTGTTTATAAGATCATTGTACTGTATGGGATATGAGAACTGCATTGTGTATGCGTGCGTGTTTTCTGTAGGTGGGGAGGGGGACTACAGATGTCCTTGCCCCGAGCTGTCTCTACATGAAAATCTGCACTGTTTTGGAACAATCGCTGGCGCCGAGTGATGTCACACTATACAGCAGGAATGATTCCTGGAATCAGCTGTGGAGGGTTAAATAATACATAAAAAGACATGTATCACAATGTCATTGCTTATGGGAAGTGTTCCAGTAACACTTTAGGGATGTCATTATCAAAGCCTGCAGTTTCATCTACAACTAAATGTATTTTATGAATTTAGCTCAGAGGACATGACTAATCGTAAAACACAGATTGTAGCCGATATTCACAGGCCCGGGTCTGAATACACTCAGTGCAACACTGAAAAGGTTAGTGGGGAAGATAGCCACATTAAATGGGATAAAGAGACAAACCATACCCAGAGCACGAGAAGCACGGGAGCCTGCTGCCCTCTAGTGCCAAATGCTCAGCTCCCAATCTAACATGAAGTCACTGCTGAGATGAGAATGAATAATTCATAAATGATGGGATGATAAAGCAGTATTATACCGATGCAAGATATGGGATGTAATTGATAATATGGGTCTCTTATCAAACACGTTCTCATCTCTAAAAAGAAAAGTGAAATCTCATGAACAAACTCCTGTTGCTGATAGTCTCAGGTGATATGCGTAATACTTTAAGAACTGCTGATGTGACGAACTTTTGTGTGTGCCCAGGAGTCCCTGATCCAGCATTAATTAGTAGATTGTGCACTTTTCCCCCCTCTTTTAACCTATTCTTATCAGCAAAGTGCCAACAACATGCACTTCATGAATGTCAACAGTTTCAGCCACTCTCTCTCCCACAGATTAACTTAGCAGTGCCAGTCAGCACCAGCGCAGGGGCGGTTCAGGTTTAATGTTTAAGCTTTTAGTACCACCTCTTTTGTCCACGCACATTAGCCAGTCTCCCTGTGTGCACTAAACCAGGAGTGAGTCACCCGAGAGAGTGAAGAGAGTGAACTGTGTGGGCCTGCTGGACAGTTGCCGCTCAAAAATCCCATAAGAACATGCCATCTCTACATGACCAGAGAGTTGGGGTCAAGGTAAGCTGTTGGTTTTGACATTTGAAAAACAAATGTAGAATCTGGGTCCCCGTTTTTAAAATTCAGCAATAGTATCACAACAGCAGTGAAGTAGACAGAGCAGCAGCATTGTGTGAGTCACAACTCACACAAGTCCTCTGTAATTAGCAAAGTCCAAACAGCACTGGAGTCATGTTGGGGTCGTTTTTGGAGTTGTTGTATTGCAGCAGTTTCTGGTGTATGTGTCATGCTGTTCGACATGGTGTGACTAATGGCTTTAACGGGCACTTCCACAAATTTTGGCCCATGCCATACAAACCACACTCCACTGCTGTTAACTGTACTGCAAACAACACAACTGTGTTTCAGAAATCTTTAATCCAGGCTTTCCTTCATGTCGCTTCATTTTCCATTCGATATGAAAATATTGCATCACCATATATTTGCAACTGGTTAAGTAGCTCTATGCATAAGATACCTCTCTGCATAAGATTTTGCTATTTGTGTTTATCGGGAAGTTTTTTTTTTAACTATATCCTGTAAAATTGAATTCATTTTTACCCAATTAAACTGATATACAGATGTTTGAGTGTTATTTGTTTCTCTTTCCCACAGCTTCTCTTTGTCTTGCCGTGCTAAAGATTCTGCAATTAATTCTTTACCAATGAATTCCCAAAATCAGCCAACAGCATGAAATCATTCAAGAAACAAGACCACAGGAGTGTGGTCAGGTCCTCTGCCATTAGAGATCCGCCAGTTCCTGTATGGGTTACTCACACACCCACACCGGATAATATCCCTGATGATGGTGAGGATGATGATAACTCCACAGGTCGCACATCCAGTTCTCCACCTTATGCCGAGCAAGAGAAGAAAAAAAAAGGAAGCCTGAAGGACAGATTGAAATCCCTCATCCCTCAGTCATGGGGCACAAAATGGACAAAAGAAAGTGACTCTGAAGCCAGCACAACTGGTATCCAGATCCTACCCAACGGGACCAGAGTGAGCCCCCCTGTAAGTCCCTTGGTGGAGCGTCGGAACTGGAATGAATCTCTGGGAAGCTCCAGTCACAGCTCACATAAGCCTTTGATAAGAGAGAGTCCCACTGACGGTGTCTTTGGTCACGTCCCAGCAGAGGAATCGCTACTGTCCAGCATCCACCCTGCAGAGTATTATGCTGAGAAGGTGGAGGTCTACAAGCAGAAGTACTCTTATTTAAAATCATGGCCAGGATTGCTCAGGCTTCTAGCTGGACTTCAGCTCCTATTTGGAGGCATGGTTTTTGCGTGTGTCATTGCTTATATTCAGAAGGACAGCGAGTGGTCCAACAGCTACGGACTCTATAATGGTGTATACAACAATGGGATGGGCCTGTCTGGGTACAGCTACAGAGGTCCTATGACTCCTTTCATTCTAGCTGTAGCTGGAATCTCGTGGATCCTTACTCTGTGTATCCTGGTGGTGGGAATGACAATGTACTATCGCACTATACTTCTCGACTCCCCATGGTGGCCCCTGACAGAGGCCTTCATCAACGTGACACTGTTCCTGTTCTACATGGCAGCGGGGATAGTTTACCTGAACGACTTGAATCGCGGGGGGCTGTGCTACACAACAATAGGTATTAACCCCATCGTAGCGAATCTGTGTCGGGTTGATGGTGGCCAGATGGCAGGAACAGCTTTCATCTTCATCAACATGGCCCTGTATCTAGGAAGCTTCCTGGTATGTCTGAAGATGTGGAGGCATGAAGCTGCACGTAGAGAGAGGCAGTATTTTGAAAACCAGGTACTGATTTTTACTCCTCTGTAAACGAATATGAAATACAAGGTCATCTCTTCTAAATCTGAAGAATGAATGAAATACCTTTCACAGCTGCATTTATGAAGGTATCCTCATGAATACAGTACAGTTGAATTCACTGAAAGGCTAATATAGTGGAAACCCCACCTTTAAAATGTTCATCATCACAGTTTTTTCTGTTAAACTTGGTTAATATTTGGTTCATTTCTTGTGTGGCAGATGAAAGTTGGGCATCACTTTTCTACTTTTGTCATCATTTGGGGTTTTAAATGTCATCTATTAGGCAGAGTTTGTCTGTCTCTCTGTGTTAGCCCTGTGACAACTTGGCAACCTGTCCAGGGTGTACCCCGCCTCTCACCTTATGACAGCTAGGATAGGCTCCAGGCCCCCCATGACCCTACATTGAAAAAGCCAAAGAGGGTGGCTGGATTGATGGATATGTATTAGTTCAACAGTGAGGGGTGTTATGAATAACAGTAAACGTACTGTATGTAACTTTATTGTCAAATTGTCTGCAGCTGATTCCACCAACAGACAAGACCTCGAAGTGAGGGTGAATTTTAAAGAGCAGAATTGCACCTGTAAATGTAGCTATCACCTGCATCTTTGGCACAAGGGCAGTTACTTTGTGTCAGTAACAATACTGATAATGATAAAATAACATCAACACTGCTCCCATGACCATATCGTTTCCCCACTAGCAGATAAACAGGTTTGTGAGGAGTTGCGGGCTCTGTGACGTTGCAGGTTTGGTAGAGCCTTTACCTTTGATCCAATTTAGTTAGCAAAATATATCCCATGAGTAACCCACTGCAAACATTTAAAGCATTAAACAAGAATAAGGTAACTTAGTTTTCAATGTATGGCTGTACCAGCTGTTGACAACAACATCTGGGCCACTGTAGGCTAACAAAACAACCATATTACTATGAGTGCAGATCGCCACATAACCTGTGCAGTAAACATGTCTCTACAGTCTTCCCTAATTGCATGTAGGGATAATATGTATAGTTGATGTCAAATTAGAAAGGATGAGAAGCTAGATGTGAACATAATTGTCCCATTGAAGAAAAACAGCTTTTCAAAATAAAAGCTGTGTTTTTTTCCCCTTCAATTTCTCTGGCACTTTTTAACATCTAGACAAAAACCTTCATGTAATGATGGCACATGCCTGTATAGTGTTTAGAACATCTTGTTCATTTGTTTTGTATTTGCTGAATGACTTTTTTTTTTTTTTTCACCTTCAGCCTCAGGAGGAGTTTCAACAGTCCATCCCACTCAAACCGGTAACAACAAAACGCATATCATTCAAGGATGAAGCTGATAAAGCATTGAGTAAAGATTATAACAATCAGGATAATCTCCTGCACGAGGTCCAAAAGAATCCAGTCAATCTGAACCCCAAAGTGCACATCATTGCAGACTACATCATGTAAGTTAACATTTACATGTTGAATCACACCATTAGTTCTGTTTATTATTATTTTTTTATTAAAGTATTTGTACTGTACATATACTGTAGGAACATTACCACATATAATATGTGTCTCCTTTCTGTAGCAAGTATCCAGAGATCAGGTGTGTGGAGGAAAGGGAAAAGTACAAAGCAGTTTTCAATGATCAGTATCAGGAATACAAAGACCTTCACAGAGACATCAGCGCTACTCTGAGTAAGTTCAGAGAGCTGGATGTCATGATGGAACGACTCCCCAGAGAGACAAATAGCAAAGAGGTGAGAGTCATACCAACCTCCCATCAGTTTTCCTTTTTTATACAGGCATTAATTACTCTGTTATTCATATAGGACCAACACAGGATTCAAAGAATTTTAAAGAAGTATCACCAGAAAAGGAATGTAAGTGACAGAAGTTTTTTTTTTTACTTTTATTTTCTATTTTTTAAATGAAAATATAAACCACGATTCCTACAGCAGCTCACTCTGAAATCAATTGTAGCCATTTTAAAATGTAACCAGAGAGGTTTTAGAGTTCTGTGTTCTGCCCAGGTAATATAAGTTTTTTATTCAATAATTGCCTACTGATGCAAATAATTCTGAAAAATCATGTTTAACACAGATCAATTACAGAATCAGTCGGGTAAGAAAGGTTGGAAATAGAGTTTACAGCCATTAATCAGCAGATCATTGTGTGCGTGTTTCGCAGGACCCTACTTTCCTAGAGAAAAAGGAACGATGTGACTACTTGAAAGCCAAGCTGAGCCACATTAAAAACAGAATCCGTGTTTATGACCAAGAGACCATGACTGACGGTCAGACATGAAGAAGATCAGAAAGAAATTTCTGCAGCAACATTACTGATGAAATAAAAACACTTCTTTAAATCTCTCCTTCTGTTTTGAGTGACAGACAATATTCTTCCTTTTGGACAAAACTGATTGTTGCACATCATTGTATTTTCATGTAAAATTAGATCAATGTTTACACAAATTCTGCTTTATGACATGATTATACTTCTTGGGCTACAACATTAAAAGAGATGCTTCTTCTGTAGACCTTTGAATTGACAGTTTTGTCTTTCGAAACACTTTCTAATCATTTCTGTGAAGGCCGAGCAACGTTCAAATGCTTGGTTTAGAAATAAAGTCAAGTTAAAGGATTGCTATATATCTTTCTGTAATACATTTTTATTAAACGATATTCATTGTATGCTGTTATTTCTTTACTTTTTCACTTTTCTTCTTTGTCATCACAGCAAATGCAAGTTCTCAGTTAAAAAACTGAAGGTGTCAAATGAACAGAACTTGGAAACTGGCAATAACTTTTAATCTAATGATTTTAATATTTTTTGGAGATTTCAT
>VOQK01020114.1:18195-28201 GCA_015052645.1 Benitochromis conjunctus
ATGCAGCAAAATTTCCCCAAAATATATTGTAAAGTAACTTGGTTCAGAAATATTACTCTTGTTCTCAGTAGCCACTGCCACAGACATTAATAGGATGCACAATGTAGTGATATTATCTATGAAATCAGCTGTTGTCAGCTGTTTTTTTTTTTTTTTTTAAACCGACAACAACAAAAAACCAAACAACAAACAAAACCACCTGTTGATCCTTTCTCCTGCCACATACACTCATTAGCACAGATTTATAGTCACTGGCCATGCTATTAGTTACACAATATTAGTTGCTTGTACCAGACTCAACTACTTTGGACTTAACGCCTGCCTTACTAGTTAATTACCATAGATTCAACAAGGTGCTTAAACCATTCCTCTGACATTTTGGTCCATATTGACATGATACCGTCACACAGTTGCTGCAGATTTGGGAGCTGCACATCCATGATGTTACTCTCCACATCCCAAAGCTGCTCTGCTGGATTGAGATCTGGTGACTGTAGAGGGCATTTGAGTGCAGTGAACTTAATGTCATGTCATGGCCTCTGTTGAAGCCCTGTATGACTAGAGTGCTTTTTTTTTCTGACTCATTCTTTCCTGATGTTGTGTATTTCATTGTGCTTCACATGTTACCCATTCTGACTTGTATTCCTCATGTGTTGTTTGTAATGTTTGTCTGGCCAGAATGTGGTCCCCCTAATTGCCCCTCTGGGATAAATAAAGTCTTATGAAATGAAATGAAATGAAATGATGTTCAAGAAATCAGTCTGAGACAATTTGAGTTTTGTGACATGGTTTGCTATGCTGCTGGAAGCAGCCATCAGAAGACGGGTACACTGTGGTCATAATGGGATGGACGTGGTCAGCAACAATACTCAGGTAGGCAGTAAGGTAGTAAATGGAGACTCATCAAACCAGGCAGTGTTTTCCAGTCTTCTTTTGTCCAGTTTTGGTGAGCTTGTGAGAATTGTAGCATCAGTTTCCTGTTTTTAGCTGACAGCACTGGCACCCGGGGTGGTCTTCTGCTGCTGTAACCAATCACCTTCAAGGTTTGATATGTTGTGCATTCAGATATGCTCTTTTGGATACCTTGCTTCTAATGAGCGGTCACCTAAATTACTGTTGCTTTCCTGTCAGCCCCAAACACTCTGGTCATTCTCCTACCTGTGACATCAATAAGGTATTTTCACCCAGAGAACTGCGGCTCACTGGATATTTTCTCCTTTTCAGACCACTCTCTAGAGTGAACCCTAGAGATGATTGTGTGAGAAAATTCCAGTAGATCAGCAGAAATACTTAGACCAGCCTGTCTGGCAAAAGCAGTTATACACTTATTATTATGATTAAAAAACAAACAAACAAACAAAAAAATTATTATTATGATTTTGTTGTTAAGTATTACTCTGTATGGTATAAATAGGCCTATGAATCATAGATCTCATGAACTGTACTTTTTATAATTATATTAGAATTATTAAAAGATTTATCCAAAAGGTTTTGGTTTAATGCACGGAGTGGGCTGAATATCAGTAGGTTATACTTGTTGTAAACTTGAATTTGAGCAGGAGCCTGGGTATAAACTGTCACGAGCACGTGGGTGAAGCAGGTCGTTAGCGGGTGAACTGTGTCCCTGCTGAGACGCTCGGCAGCTCCGGAGGGTGTGGGTAAAGCTTTCGAAACTGTCATTGTTTCGTCTGGAGCAAATGTCCATCCAGTAAAATAAAGGTGAAGTTAACGGTCGTTGATGGGGTATAAAGCGGACGGTGTGGTGGTGGACAGAAGTCATGAACGACGCGGTTTAAGGACAGCTGAGGGTGTAAAGTTTATGAGCTTTCCACGGTGCTTGGGTAAGTTGTGAAACTGATATGTCCCTGTTGATTCCTCTCTGAAGTTTTTTTATTTATTTTACATTTAAAGAGAATTGTTTAAAATATTTTTGACCATTTAACCTCGCTGATGACAATGGATGCTTAAAAGAAAACCTCCGAGCATTAACAGTAGAGTTTAAAACATTTTTGACCAAGTAAAGTGCTCATATTTTAAACTCGGAATGACTGTGGACAGAATACATTTTTTCTGGGCTGAAGGGGAATTAACCTCTTTTTATGTGGAGATGTTCAATTATGCACAAATAGCACACAGTTGCAGTAACAGAGGAGTACACGGGTTTGTTATTTCACGGGTTTAAATCAAACAGAAAAGTTAAATTTGATGGTTTTAAGTTGTATCTTCTCATCTCCGTAAGTGGTGCTGATGATCAGCAGGTGCGCACAGGTAACATGCAGAACAGGGGATACGTCTGTAACTCTCCACTGCTGAAAACACCACGCATGGCTGCTCCGGCTCACCTCTTATCTGCTGTGTCTGAATAATTGAAGCGTGCTGGGTTTGAGCTCATTGGAGTGATGAAGTGTGGGTCAGGGACGGGCTGAGGTGAGAGTGCTGCATGCTGGTGAGCAGGAAAGGGTGCTTATAACTAAAACCTAGCTGCACTAATTTAGCGCTGAAAGGGACAGGGGAAATGCGTTTGAAGTAAATTCATCTTTTAGATTTTGAAAGTCATTTTACTCATCAAAGCATCCCACCGAAAGATTTACACTATAAAACATTGGAATACTTAGCGCAATAAAATCTGCTATTAAATGCATTATGTTCTAATGCTGATCTCTATATAGGCACAAGGCATTTACCCTTGCATTAATTTTGTCTCATTTTCACCCCTCTTCCAGGTGAAATTGGACCATTATCCATTAAACTATGTATGAGCCTCGGTACTATGATAGTCCCCCTGTGTACAGCCCACCGTACAGCACTACCTCCCACAGCTTGTATCCCCCAAGGAGTGTCCAATCCCCTCGGAGCCTGAATGCCCCCTACACCTACAATGTCCCACCAGAGTCCTACTACATGGGGGGGAAGCTTCAACACTTCTACCGCTGGTTCTCACCTCCTGGTTTTGTCAAGACCTTCCAAGGAGCCACGGTGCTCATGTGTTTCCTCATCTTTGCCTTTATAGCGTCAACTTTGGTGTGGGACATGAACAGATTTGGGTATGGGGGCTATGGTGTTGTTGATACTGGAGGTGTTGGAGGGTTAGGGTCAGGATATTATGGAGGTAGCTACGGCTATGGCGGCTCCTACATGACGCCTCAGTCTGCCAAAGCAGCGATGATTTCTATGGCTGCCATCAACTTCCTGGTGGCACTGGGGTTCTTGGTGGGGAGTTTCTCACGGTCACGGAGCATACGGGCATGCAGGTTTTTCCTCACTGTGTTCATCTGTGATATCATCTTAGCTGTCCTTCAGGTGAGTCTGTCTCACCAAACAAACAAAGCAAGTCATAAATATATTCTTAAAGTCATTTATTTCATGTGTAATGGTCAGTTGTTCATTTCCATCAAATCACTTTGATCAGCACTCATCACTCATCACCCATCCATTCATTCATCCATCCATTCATTCTTCTCCTGCTTTTTGGAAGCAGTTGTCATAACAGGATACACCCTGGACAGGTCACCACTCTATCACAGGGCCAGCATATGAGAAACAGACAACCATTTAGTTGACTTTCACACCTTCATAGATTAAAATCACCAACTAACCTAACACCCTGCATATCTTTGGATGGTGGGAAGAAGCCAGAGTAGCCAAAGAGAACCCAGACAGAGACAGGAGCACATGCACATGCTAACTCTATGCAGCAGGGCCCCAGTCAGAGGGGAAAGACAGTACAGTGGTTCTGTGTTCTCTGTGGGTTTATCAGTGGGATCCTCTTCTGATCAGTCAGTTTATACCTGAAACTGAATTGCAGCCTTTAGTGTTTAGACATGATGCTAAAATAATGTTTGAGCCAAATGTTTAGTGGGAGTAGGAACTACATGAGACTTCTGTGTTTTTAATTTGTGGCATTGGCAAATCACTGAAATTATTTATTGTGATTAAATTTGCTTTCGGTTTGTCGTCTAGGGCATCATTGACATCATCTTTGTGATTGGAGTGAACCCGATGTCTCAGAGCTCGCAGAGCATGCTGTACAACCCGATGCTCATGATGTGTCAGAACATCCAGGGCAGCCCTAGCTTCAGTGGCAGCGCGGGGGCCAGTTTTCCTGGGGGGTTTCCCCATTTCAATCAATACCTGCAGCACTACTGCTACATGGACCCTGAGGAGGTTAGTATTATCTATCTATCTATCTATCTGTCTATCTGTCTATCTGTCTGTCTGTCTGTCTGTCTGTCTGTCTGTCTATCCAAAGTTCACTCTTTCCTCAGGCAGTGGCGTTTGTGTTGGGTCTTCTGGTGGTGGTGGCTTTGTCGTTTTCTGCTTACTATGCCTACAAGACCCGCAGCAAGATCTGGCGCCACGGAAAAGCTAACATCCATTGGGATGAGCCCCTGGCCAGGCCATCGGAGGGGCAGGATATACAGGACTGGGTGAGTAAAGACTCATTATTATTTTTGAAACAGCATGTAAATGGAGAACTGATGTTTATCAGCTGAGGATAAAAAACTTCATTAACCAAAAGATCTTGACTTATTTTTATATAACTTAATTTTTTTACAGTTAGAGTGACATCACTTCCTACACAATCACATCTGCTTTTTCCAAATACCAGCACCAATGAATTCCCAGCATTTATATAAACTAACTGTTGAAGTTTTCATGCACTGACAGTGAAAAATGAATGACACAAACTCACAATACCTGTCCATGTTGATTCAAAGAATACAGTACTGGTGTTTTTCCTTGGCACTCCCAGGTTTCGCTCTGACTGATGATTAACCAGACCAGTGATAACAGGCACATAGAAACCATGTAAGAATGACAGTCAGGCAGCATTACAAGGTCCTTCTTGACATGAAACTGATCAGGAGGCTCATAAAGTAACTCACTTTATGGTTAAGAGCCAGGTTTTAGGTTTCATTTTGCACGCTGTCTCAGACCGATTCATTTAGAACCAGAAAAATTTGTAAACACATTTTTTAACTAATAGAAACTGCTCTTGTCCCTAAACAAAACTTAATGCATTATATATTACACCATAGAGCAACAAAGACAGCAATAAACGAACCTTGCGTAGCAAAGGTGTCAGTAATTTTTTTAATAGATTTTATTCTCCATATAATCAGCCAAAAACATCAGAAATCAGTACAATATCCATCTAAAGAAATAACCCTGAACAGCAGCTTGACTTTCTTAAATTTTATCATTGGAGTAATATATGTGCTTTTCTGTGGGTATGATGCACATTACAAACATTATTTCTATGTTGTTTCTGTCACATTTGTTTTTGTTTAAATTTAGATTACATAAATTATGACTTGTGCACCCACTTCTTGTTTTTCAAAGTCATTAAAGATGAATGCTGTACAATTATTTCACCCTGCAAAAAGCAGAGTTAAAAAAAATAACTAAAAGCCCCAAATTACCATGACATTTAAGCCCGCGATGAGAGCATGTAAAATTCTGACCTAAACTGTATGTGCCAAGCAAAACAATGTGAACAAAGCATTCCTCAAATAACCTTCGTAGCTTTGCTATTAGGTTTGAGCACTGTTCATTCCAACATGGACGTGGGATTTGAGGAATTCAAAGAGTTAGTTCTTTTGGGGTTCTATGGAAGCATGTGTCAATGAAAGGACCTGGCATTACACAAGAAAAAATGGTTTGAGAGCTTTTCTCAGACAGCACCAGCAATCCAGCATTTACCAGATACTCCGGCTGCTTCGAAGCTCTGTGCTGTTTTTATTTCACAGTAGCCTGATGCGATGTTTAGCGGCGATTAATCTATTAGAGTAGCCATGTGACATGAACGTACCAGGTCCACCTTGACTCATTAGGGCAAGGGAAGCAACGTATTCAGTAAGTTCAGTGAAGTATTGGCCTACATTCTGCCTATCAGCGCAAAGCATGTACCGAGTTGCTTCATCAAGAGGCAGGCCCTATTCTGGGGCACTCTTGTATCGCACTGAAGATGCTTGCCTTGCAGGGAGGCATATATAATGTATGTGGCATGTATAATGAATAAAAAGGGTTGAGTTGCCTCTGTGTTGCTGTGTGAATCCCTACAGAGTGTGGTGGCACTAAATGATTCAGTCTGTGAAGGGGCTGCTACACACTGCTGCAGATTAGACGCCTGGCTAAGACGTAATTTCCCCCAGTTTTGTGCTACATGACTGGAAAAGGGAGATAACTGAGAGAATCTAGGAAAAGTAGATTAAAAGCAAATGCATTATGAAATCTGAAAACTGTGTGTTGCTTATATTGAATAAAAAAAAACTAATTTTTTTTTTTAATCAGCATCAGGAGTTACCCCAGAGTCGAACAGACAACAAGACCTCCTCCAAAGAAAAAATATCTCAAGGTTACGGAGAGATTTTATTTTATTGTGAAGAGTGTTTACTTAATGTTGCAAACCTTATTGCTTACAAATTGCCACAATAATGAGTCTAAGCAATCATTAAAGACAGCTTTCCCGGGTAAATTTCTAAATTCTAATAGTTGGCAGCCCTTTATAGACAACACAGTCAATCATTTAATTAGAAATATCTGCAGATTTAGTCAGTAATCAGAAGCGTTACTAAAAATTATCGCGATGTCTGGATATAACAATAACAGCTGAATGTGCACCTGTCTGCCGCAGTGGATCAAATTCCTTGCAGCCTTCCTCTAGGTGCTCCCCACCCTCAGCCCCCAACCTCCACCCCCCACATGGGGGATTGACTTGCAACCCTCACATTCATAAGATCTATTTCACTGACTGCATTTCTCAAACATCAGCTCGCTAGACCTTTATCCTGTGTGACTGCACCCTGTTACGGAAATAGGTCAGACAAGACTTCATTAATGATGCATATGACAGTGGATCAAATGAGGCGTAATGCAGTTTCAGTGTCTGATATTCTCCGTATCCTATAAGGATGTTTTCTTTTGACAGTGGTTGCAGCATCTGTTACAACGTAGGTGTGAAAATATCTGTCTGATAAACGCATGCGACTCTTCGCCGCAGTCTCAGCCTTTTCAGTGCGCCGCTGATGATATTGATGTTCACACGCTCTCACACTGTTAACGTTCTGGTAGAATGCATCTCACATCAGATGGAGCCGGGAAATTGTATTGTGCGCGTGTGTCCTTCGAATAAATCGCCTCTGTTAGCTGCTGAGAGAAATGAAGAGATGATTTTAGGTGAGGGGGAGCTCATCCTGGAAACCTGGAGGAGGGCTTCTCTCTCTCTTTAATGGCAGAATGGATATGAGAGCTGTCACATTGTCATGCTGAGGCCAAGGCTAGCATTTGTGTCTGCCCTTGTATCAGTCTGGCTACATGCGAACGCGTCTGGCAGGGACACGCCGACTTTCAGCCAAGTGTTTTTGAGCAGTGTGGAGAACCCTCCAGTTCAGCACTTCACCACTTAGGCGACAGAGTCAGTGGAAGGATTTCTTTCCGGCTTAAAAAAAATACATCTCACAACTCTGGAGGATTATATTGTTTATATTGTCGTGTTAAATATGGCGTTATCTTAGTACCTAAAAAATACCAACATAAAGACTTCAGGTCATTCAAACCAGAGGTCCTTAAAGTAAATAAGGAGATTATGATTTGAGTGTCCGGATGTTGTCTTAGGTGAATCATGCTGGAGAAGTGCGCAGCACCCAGCAGGCACCTACTGTTGTTGTGTCAGAGAGAGCGGCGCCAGACCTGAGGGCGGAGAACAGCGTGGTCTCCTACGGCAATGGAGCAGTCAGCATCCACAGTGAGGGAAATTACAAAACCAACAGGTGGGTGATGTTTGCAGCAAATGAGTCTGTGACGCACAGATTCACCAGTGTGGTCGGTGTCCAAATAAGAGGACGTATTACAAAAACACACACATCTCACTTCCTGTGAGGACTGTGGCTGCTGCCTGATGTTTTGCTTCAAATCCAAACAAGAATTAAAATTTTAAAAATGCAAAAAAAGACATATTTTCTTTACAGTGTCAAACATATAAGTCATGTTTCCCTGTTCCTGATCTTCAGTTAACTTTCCACAGTTTCTCTGCAAACAAGAGCAAGACACATGGTGCTGAGCCTTTGTACCAAAACTGCAGGGCCATAGTTTGTCCCATCAGCTCTTCGGATGAGAGTGACAGCATCAGGCCTCCGCCTTATTATGTGAAGAAGGAACGGAAAAAGAACAGAGAGCCAATGCCTGCTGCTCAGGTGATGATCGAGTCCCAGTATGAAACTGGTTACACCACGGGAGACACCGGCAACGGGCTGGACCGGAACCACACAGATTACCTCTACAGGTATGTCCTGAGGTTGCTGCCATGTAATGCTGCAACTTCAGAGAGTTCACCATGTGAGAAAGTATTTAGTCAAGGCAAGTGAAGCTTCAGTGGTGTTCAGAGTGGTTTAAATAATGAACAAACAGGAAATACAAAATATAGTCTTGAACCTCAAATTTTACATGACTCTTTGTATAAAAACAAATATTTGTTTTCACTCACATAACTTAAAAAAATATGCAGGACATCTACGTGCTCGTTCAGATGCATTTCCTTCCTTTTAACAATCTCTTAATTTTTTTTTTTATGAAGGAATGGAATTAAATTAAAAAATGCTGAATATCACTGCAGATGTTGACTAAGCAAGAAAAATTAGCACTGATATAAGTTTTTAAAAATCCCCTTTGGTTATACCCACAATTAAGTAAAGATCATACCCTGAGGAGGAACAATTTATCTAATCAGTCACATCTTTAATAAAGAAATGACAAAGTATTTATAATATTTTAGAGTAAAATACAGTAAAATCAGAAAGAAGTGGTCCCGGATCACTGTTGCCTTTAAGGGAGTTTAGCTAATTTAATACTGGTGGAGATACTAATGAAAAGCTCCTTCCCCTTTGTATCTGCCACTGCTCCAATAACAGTTTTAATGTAACAATGATTTCATGTCTTGGTATCAACACTGTTCCAGGCTGTACCCAGAGATAACTTCAGATGAGCAGCGCAAAAAATACAAGAAGGAGTTTGACTCAGATCTGTCCCGCTATAAGATCCTCTGCAGCGAGCTGGATGACATCAGTGACCAGATGCACAAGCTGAGCCGAGAGTTGGACGCACTGGAAGAAGACTGCATGAAGTACCAGGTAGGGGAAAAACAGGAGTAAGGTGCACAGAGTGGAAAAGCTTAAGGTGGAGAGCCAGGAGAATCTATCAGCCAGTCATCGCTGTGGCTTTTGTATTCAAGTTTTTGACATTTCCCTGCATAAAATCAGCAAAACCTTTCTTTTTTCTTTTTTAAGGGTGTGGCAGATGAGTATAACCGACTGAAAGACCTTAAAAGAGTGAGTATAAGAAGATCTGTGATGACAAACAGAAAAAATGCAGGTTTAGAGTCCCCCGGGCAATCTTTATTCGATTGCCCGGGTGCAAGACTTTTTCACTCTGAACTATACTTCTATCACCACCTTTGCTTGTCTGAAATCTTCCCACATTTCACTTTATCATTCTTTGATTTAACAGCCCAATTTGGAGGGTTTGGGTGGACCATGTTACATTCCCAAATACGCCTAGATGTAAGGGGAGTTACATAATGTATGTGTTTCTTTGCTGCTGTTACAACCAAATTTCCCACTGTGGGACAATTAAAGGATTATTCTATTCTATTCTATTGTATTCTCTATAATACTAGATGGGGAAACATGAGGAGGCTGTTTGGGTTGGTTTGAAAAGATTTATTGTCAGGATGTGAATAAAAGGAAGCAGAAGTTCATTTTAGGAAGAGACAAAACCAACACAACAACAAAATGGCCCTAACTTGAAATAAAACCCATTGACTGATGAAGCTATACAACAGAAAAGTTACAGACCTCCACCTCGACTCCCTAGCAACCGAAGATAAACAAGAGAAAAAGGTGAATATCCAAAGAAAATGGCAGCTCTCCCTACAAGCTCCCTGCGGTCAGGATAAATCAGTCGGGTTTAACAAGCAAAAACAAACCAGCTAGGAACATAAGAAATCTAC